>PVJH01001429.1:0-210061 GCA_004026705.1 Nesogale talazaci | reverse complement strand
TTGTTTGCTCCATTACTGACAAATTATATATTAGATTGCAGATAACCTGTTCTGGTTCAGAGATCAAGCTAATAGGTTTGTGGTGCACTTTTGACATACAACCTAACCTTTTAAAAACATTTCAAAACTATCCATCAGTTAAAGAAAAAATATATATATGTTTTGAAGTCATAGTGAAACAACTCTCTATGAGTACTTGGGCATGGGGAGGGGAAGCAATGACAGGAGTAGACAACAAACTTTTATCCCATGGACTAGCTGCATGACTGCAGCATAATGTTGACACTCATTTTCTCTGTTGTATTATTTTATTTGTTTGCATAGTTGTTAAAATGGAAAAAAATATATTTCAAAGGCAATCTTCAGGTCACTTTTTACCCCCAGTTGTTGAGAATCAGACACCAATGTTATGTTAAACTCCATCCACACTCTTCCGTGACATGGGGTTAAGGACAGAAACTCAGAGGCTCTTTTCTATGCTGGTGTATCAGGGTTCAGAATGTTAAGAGACATGAGGTTCATATTGGGGCCTGGGGTGGGTATGAGAAGAATGTGCAGGAAGGTACATCTGATTTCACTGTCATTGACTTCTTTGTTTTCAGAAGATTTAGGATAGAAGCCAGTCTTATCAAAGAGAATACCTTTCTCAGAGAAAAAGGAGCCATTATGAACAAGTCAGAGATAGAAAATGAGAAATGATGAGAGAAAGAGTAATAGAGAAAACGTTTCTCTTCGAAAACACGTGATCAATGTGGTAGTACGGCAGGTCTCCCTAGGGCAAACCTGTAGAGCTCCTTCTGACAATTTAAATAATTTCATAGATAATTGTTAACAACCATGAAGTGCCCTTTAACTTTTAGTGTGTGGAACACAGACTGTTCAAGATGTCTGAATTAATTAATATGAACTATGGTTTTTAGGAGGGGAAGGTGATGGTCCCAATTATCCATGTCTGACTTTTGAGCAAGTTTGGTCATCGATCGAGGTTGAAACTTTTGCTTGAGGATATTCTGCTGCTTGGCTACAGGACCTGCATTGAATAAGATCACTTGACACATCATGGCCTACTTTTCCCTCCACTTCCTTCCCTGTTTTCTTTCATCTCCCTTTCTTTATGTCTGCCTCCCTGTCTCCTTTCAGTTTTTTCACTCTTTTTCTTTGTCACTTTACTGTATGCAAAATCAAATCGTTAAGTACCGGGAGAACTTGTTAAAGTGCTTAGTCCATTTTACTTTTAACCAATGTCCATGACAGAGACAGTCAAATGATTTTTAGTTTATTTTAGACTCTTTTTATCTTGACTCAATACACAATTTCTCTTAAAGCCATTTAACTATCCTTGTCTGTTACATAGAGACATATGAACAATTTCTTAAGGATATTTTCTGACTATTCTTTTTATTTAAAATATATTATAGTACAAAGGATATAATAAAGTTCAACTATAAAGTTCAACAACATTAATTGTATCTATTATGTTATGCAGTCATTACCTATTTGCTTTAAATTTTATGATTAAAATCTTGTTTTGTTTAGCGTGTTAGGCTAGGTTGTCTAGAGAAATAAACCAATGACATAAAATTGTATAAGAAAAACCTTGTATCAGTAAGTGTGGCTGTCACCTAATTTGGTGTCAATTTGAGGATTAAGAGTGTAGGAGTGGAGTCTAGTCTGTCAATCTGGAGATAGCCAATGAGACTTCTGTTTGGGCATGACTTTCTCATCTGAGAATTCTGGGAAATCTGGTACTTCCTTCTTGGGATCAGAAGAAACTCTCTCACTCCCTTGGAGACACTCAGCTGACAAGGCTGGGTCCCTGTGAGACATCTTTGTGGAGAAACCACATGGACCTACCCTGATGTGGCCAGAAACCTGGACCGAGAAAAGTCACATGGAGACTCCTACCAGTGCTGAAATTTTTACACCACTGGATCCAAAGACATTCTACCCACTGATTTGTGATCATTCTGCATTTGGCTTCATGACATGTGTTTTGTGACTCTGAAAAGGACTTTTATATTGGTATTGGAATATGGCCCAATATTGCACTTACGACCTTGGACTGGGTTGGAATGTATTCTTAATGTACAATTACCCTTTATCTAAAACTCTCTCTTATATACATATGCATGTTTATGAATTTATTTCTTTGGTCTTCCCAGACTAACACAGTAAGTAATTTAATAACAAGGGGTCCCAAGTACCAAGAACCCTCTTCAATCTTCAGTAGCTTCTGTCCAATGCAACAGAAAGGTGAAGTGAAATACAGGAACTAAAGGACTCCTGAGTGTAGGGTATGGATCCAAGATAAGTGGGAACACAGCAAGGTGCCAGCAGCAATTAGGATCAGCAGCCCACATGAGGCTGCACCTGGAGGCAGCAAGTGTGAACGTACAGACAGAGAGAAAGAGACAGACAGGGAGACCCAGAGTCTTTCTTAGAATAAGGACACATCTGCACAGAGGCAAAAACTACCCAGACACTGTCATCCAGGCACAAGTAAACAGAAAAGCTAACCATCAGTTCGATCTACTGCACATCTCACCTTCTGTCCTTGATCAGACACTGATTGTCACTGATTGGCTTCTCCGAATATGGTCCTTGGGTTTATCTTCAATAGCTATTGGTTATACCTGATTATTTACCCAGAGGTAAAATCTAGGCATTCAACTCTGAATATCCTTTCTTTTACACATTGATATGTTTTAGGGATGGGGTTTCTCCACCTGTTTTTCTTCATTTCTCAAGCCTGATGCTAATAGCTTCAGGGTAGAAGAGTGTAGTGTAGTGTTTTGTTTTGTTTTGCAAGACTTACTATATTGTAAAGTTTGTCATCCAAGGTGTGTAATATATTTTGGGCCACACCAAAGGAGAGAAAGCTGTATGGAGTGTAGCAGCTTAAGCAAAAGGTGCAACAGTTGTCAGAGGGATTTAACCTGAAGGGTGCATTGAAAGACAGGGGTCAGACTTGGAAGTTGGAGATGGAAACACAGCTGAAATAGGCTAGGGTGAGCATGATCTGAGGCACAGAATAATAGTGTCTGGTGAAGAAAGATTTCTTACCTTATTGGAAAGAAATGCATAAGCCTGCCAAGAGAAACATGAAGTAGAGAAGTTATGATCCAGAGACATTTTTGTAGAGAACAACAAAATCCTTCTCACTTAGAGTTAAGATTAAGGCTTTGTGTCCCCTTGGCTAAAGCATGATTCTCAGTGGTTTATCAATTATGCAATTCTGTATGCTGAGATCTAGTATAATGTAATCACTTCTAATGTGAGATTTGCTTTGAGCAGGCAGCCAGTTGAAGAGGAGTTACCGAGAGAGACAGAGAGAGAGAGAGAGAGAGAGAGAGACAGAAAGAGAGACACAGAGAGAGTGTTCCCCTCTGGGATATGGCGAGCTTACAATGTAGATGGATTTTTTGCACATTTCTTTTGCTATAGAACTTAGGTTCTCAAATTTATTTGGCATGGTATGCACTTTTGAGACAAGGGAAAAAAACTAAACAAAGTAAAAACACAAATTTTAGCTGCTTCCTGGAAATTAAAAACTTTTGTACTATAGCCCATAATCAGGATAAGGTGTTTGTACCTGCTTTTTGTAGCTCTCCTGGAACATACCTCAAAGGTGGCATCATTTATTTTGAGAAACCCTGCTATAGTTCATGCTTCTGCCTCATTATTATCTGATTTCTAGGACTTTGGAGTTACTCTAGCAACCTATTTTATTGCCTGCCAATTCTAGAATTCATTTGCCTCTGCAGTGTGCAAGTCAGCAGTCTGTCATCTTACTTGCTCCAATATATAAGTAATAGATGCCTATGTAACTGAAGCCTTATCCCCAAATACTTATAAATTGCTTAGTTATAAATATCAGCATATTACTGTTTGGAGTTCTACATTGCTAACTATGCTCAATTTCTGCACACATAGGTCACGTCTTGGAATCTTGGTCATGCTGATTGGAGGGAAATTCAATATTCTTTGCTGTGGGAGACAGTCTATTCTACAACTCAAAGCTCACTACCCTCCAGTTGGCTGAGGATCAACTGACCCTATAGGATGGAGTAGATATGGTCCTTTGAGTTTGTCTATAGAAGTAGACAGTCTCGGCTTTCTCCCATGGAACAAATTGTGGGTTGCAACCACTGACCTGGCAGTTAGTAGCTCAGTCATCGCCCTTTAGGCCATGTCTTCAAATGTCCTTCAATCGAATGTAACACAGAAGAAGACACTGCCTGGTCCTTCATTATCCTCACAACCCTGCTATGTTTGACCCCGTTGCTGCAGACACTATGTTAGTTATCTCTTTATGGTTCATCTGCTTTTAAAACGGAGAGGCAAGAACTTGACTCTAGTGGGATGAGACAGATGAAAAACAAGGAAACAGATGGATCAGATATTTTCACTTAGTGATAAGGACCATGAAGGAATCTTGGGAGGTGAGGAAGAGAGATAAAGTCTGGGAAGTTGAGAAGGCCTCTCTAAGAAGTTGAGTGAGATCCAACTGAGGAGAAGTAGCCATCCTTTCCACGTGTAGATCTGTGCTGAGAAATTAGCATGTGCAGAGGCCATTAGGCAGGGATAGCCTGGATAAATATCAATAGCATTGAGTACTAGGTAGGAGGTGTGATCAAAGTGGTGGGCAAGCTCAGATTAGGCTCGCAGATTCTATTCTCCAGCTAAGAAGAAGCTTCTAGGTTTTAAAGAAGTGCTTGTGGTGCCGTGGCTTAGTTCTTGGGCTGTTTACAACAAGGTCAGTGGTTTAAACTGAGATGCCACCCAAAGCTAAAAATAAGGCTGCCTGCTCCAATAAAGCTTTACAGTCTCAGAAACCCGATATAAGATTATATAACTCAGGATCATTTTGACGGAAGTGGGATTTTTGGCTAGTTTGTCTAGTTTGTCTTATAAAGTGGTGCTAAGTAGGAAAGTGGCTTGGCATCAAGTTCAGTCTGGCTGCTGTGAGCTGTAAGTTCCTCATTGGTATAAATTGCTAATGTGCTTGCTACTTGTCAAAAACAGGGAGGTTCTAATCCACCCAGAGGTGGCAGGGAAGAAAGGCTAGTGACCTGCATTTGAAAACTCTGAAGAGCACAGTTCTCTTGTGTCAAGCAAGGCCTGAGATGGTCTCAACAGCAAGGGGTAAGAGTATTTTGGATAGAAGGGCAAGAAGGGGGGGGAATGGTTCTCTGTTTTAGTCTTATTAAGGGAGGATGATTTCCTAGGTGAGAATTACTGTAGAGGAAATGAAGATAAGTAAAAGGAGCCCAGATGGATTTTGGAGACAGAGTCCCCAGGATCTAATGATCAAAAGGATATGGAGTCGAAGAAAGAAAAGAACACTTGCAAGTTTATGCCTGAGCAACTGAGCATAGGGTGAGGCTGTGTGGTAAGACTGGTTGGTAGGGGACAGAGGAAACAAAGATTTTTAGTTAAAAAGGAGCTTTGTACTGCCATGCTGTTGGAGAATCTAATTGATAGCTGTAGGTGTAGATGTTAACTATGAAGTTTGATTTTTGAACCAAAAGCTCAACAGAGAAGCCAGAGATGGAGAAAGAAATTTGAGATGCATAGGTACATACCCTCAAACTAGACTCATTTCCGTGGAGTCATCCTAACTCCTAGTGATCCCTTGAGGGTTTTGCAGACTGTAACTGTTTATGGGAGGATTGGGTCCAGCCTTTGTCCAGAGGACAGGTGCAGAGTTGGTATTAAAAGTTATGACACTGTTTAAGGGGATTTGAGGTGTGTTCATTTTTGATAAGCAATATATAAAGAAATAGAACAAAACAAAAAAGATAAGAACAAACCAGTACATGAATTACTAGTACATGCCTATTCAGTTATTGTTTTACTGTCACACTTTCAAGTGAAACACTGTCTCATTCAAGGATGGTGCCACTGAAAAATAACAAAGCCAAACAAAACAAAAACATACTGATTTGATTCCCCCCACCCCCATCTCCTGCTATGATCACACAAAAGTCCTTCCCTTTTAGTCTTGCTTGGTTCCTCCATCTCTAGTTTTGTTTCTGTACCTCCAGACCCTGAGACAAAGACAGCTGAGCCGCTGGAACACCCCTCAGCAAAGAGTATCTTAATGAGGACCCAGAAGAAGGATCTGAAGAATTAGACAATAATTTATTTGAGCATGAGCAGGGAGATCCATATTTAGATAATTTTCTTCCCACTGAGTCATTATCTCAGAACACTTCTGCTGACAGCCTAGGAGATAATAGCGTTCAAAATGTAAATAATGAAACAATACACATGGTAATGAGGGAGACTCGGAAAATACAGTAGTAATGAAAAAATAACAAGACAGTGATTCTAATATTGTAAATACACAAGTTTGCATTAGCAACAGATTATCTTTGTAATGCCAAACTGCAATCTTTTCGAGGCCAATGTAGCAATGGCTGTACAACAGAGAAGGTGTCATCTCAATGCCAGCTAGTGCATTTAGAGAATGAGGCAGGCTCTGCATAATTCAGAGTGTACAATAATATGGAATGAGCGGGTTACTGTTAAGTATGGGAGTAGTGGAACTAGCACACTCACAGGCATAAAGAGAGTTTCCAGGCAACAGCACAGAGGGTATCAGAGAGAGAAAAGTATCTTATTGGCAGCCAATGACTGGACTCTGTCTGCAATAAAGGCACAAACACTAATACTAGCCAATTTGTTAAATAGGCTGACATCTATGTCATAAAAATAGGAAAGTGCTTATCTCTCTTTCAACCTTCTTCTTTAAGCATTTTTACCTATCCTCTATTTGTTTCTTGAGCAGGATTCGTGGTTTTCTGATATATCTAAGTAATGAGAACAGTGAATAGTTTATAACACAGTCCTATGAATATAGGTATAACTTTTATTATATTATTTTATTATATATTTTATTATATTGTCTACATCAAAATTTCATACCGCAAAATCCCCATCTCCTTTATCACAGTTCCTGACCATGTAGCTGGTTTAGGCCTAGCGGTCATGTTCTGCTCCTCTACCCCTCCATGCACTTCATTTCAACTTTAAACCTTACTTGTGGGTCTTCCAGAGTCAAGAGACAAGAGGGTAGTCAAAGGAAAGTCTTGACTTGCTTGGATTTATTTGGACTCAACCATTTGTTTCCCTCTATAGTAGGGATAGAGAAAGTCCTTTTGTGTGTCAAAGGTCTTTTGGATATTTGTAACATTTTGCAGGACTTACAAAATTATCAACTTCAAATGAGCATGTTGTATTGGGTCAAACATTTAATAAACTCACCCCTATGTGATAACTAGAACAGCTTCTCTTTGTTGATGCCAACGATGTTGGCTGACATGAATGATTTCATGGGCCTTATATAGCCTGAGAGACAGATGTTTCCCACCCCCGCTCTACAAAGTAGAGTTTGAAAGATTGCCTCCTTTACAGGACATTTTTTGAGGGTCTGAATCTTGGATTTGTGAGACAGCATGGAAACAAGCGATCAGATAATGTAACACAAAGAATGTGGGGTTGCTGAGAGAGAGCCTTGGGTTTGGCACAGGGTGGGGATGGGGGGCTAGGAGTGTAGGGGGCACATGAGCGAATTCTTCAGACCCCTGCAAAAGAAAGCAAAGACCCCTGATCCCCAAACAGCATTCAGTAGCACATGATACACAATCAAGTTTCTTTTTACAACAGAAAACAGAAATCCACACACTACACAATGTGTTCCCAAGGACTATGAACAGGACACATTTATGGGGTGCCTTGGAAGTTATATGAGAGCTATTGGATCATATTCTTCCTGTCTTTCTGAAAACTCTCTTTTGCCAGTGATATACATCCAATCTGTCTTGGATAATGTACAGCCAGAATGCTCCTTAGAAGTGAAGATGGTGACATTTCCATCTCACATACTTTGGATATGTTATTAGAAAGTACCAGTCTCTGGAAGGGGAACTTGTTGGGAAAAAATGGAGTGTCAACAAAAATGAGGAAGAAATTTCACAAGATGGAGTGACATAGTGACTGCAGCAATGAACTCAAACATAGAAAGGTCTATAAGGATGGTGCCGGACCAGCGTTTCATTCTATTGTACACAGGGTTGCTATAATTTGGAACTACTTGGATGGAACCTAAGTGGAACAAGAACTGCACTCAGTCATCTTTCTCCCTGAGGAGGGTGCTGTTCACAGATGAACCACTGGGACTTGTGCATATTAACATATATGACAGGGGATAGTGCAGAGGTGAGGTGGTTACATTAAGACTTTTCAGATTGGGTCAGTATTTTGGATTAGTGGAGCAAGCTCAATGTACTCACAGAGTTTTTAAGAAGTAGGGCAGGAAAGTCAAAATCAAAATCATAGAGAGAAAATGAAAGGGCAAGAACAAAGATTAGAATAAAGAAGAGATGATATGCTTCTAACTTTGAGGCTGGAGGAAGGAGCTCCAAGCCAAGAAATCTAGATGGACTCTAGAGTTTGGAAAAGGCAAAGAATCACATTCTACCTTACAGACTTCAGAAATCTGATCTTCAGGTTTTTAAGAGGATACATATCTATTGTTTTGAGCTATGGAATTTGTGGTATTTCATTACAACAGTAACAGGAAACATACAGTTATTCTTCAGGTGGTGTGAATTTTGAATGGCACCCTTTGGTACAGGCTGCTTGCATAGCTGCCTCCCCCTCCCTTTGCATAGCTGTTCCATCTGACCTCCAACGTGCCGAATTCCAGGGATAGAGCTCGACACTACCCTCAAGGTGCGTGTTTGCTTCACAAGAAGTATGCCAGTTCTCCTGAGGATTTTATCACAGTGGTGTTTGAGATGCAGCTTGCAAGCACTCGCAGGGAAGAGGCCTGTGAATCTTCGCTTCCACTTCCTCCTGATAGTTTGAGTGGTCTCCTGGCACCTTCCTCATTTTCTTTGAGAGGGAAGATTACCTGCACTCCACTGAAAACAGATACCTTCCCCTTGCATTGTAGTTCGCTCTCTCTATAGGCTCTTTGGGGTGTTTGGAGATGAAAACTGTTTTGCTTTGTCTTTGCAAACTCATAAACATGCACATAAATGAGTTTGACAGCTGCTTATTCCAGTGTGAGGGTGATTATTGTCTTTTGTCCAATTAAGGAATTAAGTTCAAATTCTGACATAACAGGACGCTTCAGATTTATAGCTTCTGCTGAACAATGATATGTGCTGGGCTCAAGGTTGATCTCAGAAATAGAGAGCAAGAGTTTGTGTCCTGGGAGAGTCCTACGATAGTAGTGTCTGTTTAAAAAATAAAAGAAAACATCTATCGGCTCAAAGTCCACAACAGATCTGTATTCCTTTCATGAAACAGCCTATAAACAACGTGTATAAAACACAACAAAGTGAGATGGTGGTCCAAGCGTCTTTTAGGACGTTTTCTTTGATGGTCTTTTGAATCTATTTCAGTGCCTGGCACAGAATGGCAGTGGGCACATGTTTGTTGAATAATGGAATGAAAATAAACCATCTCATTCATTCTTGTGTGAATAAATCACCTGTTAGTTCTTCCAAGGATGGTCGGTCAGAATACTGGCTATATCTAAAGGTGCCATCACCAGCTAACCATCCAAAAAAGTAAGGAAAATAAAGTCAAGAAAGGCTGGTTCTTAGAAAGCTAGAGGGAAGGAAAAGTCACTGGGGTGGGTCCTGGAAGATGGGGAGACTGCAGGGGCAAGATGTTCGAGGAAGCCTCTGAAGGTACACTTGTCCAATTTTACATTTCTTCTTGTTTTTGATCCTTGTTATAAATGAGCAAATTCCATATACATATTTAAGATGATGTTGATGAACAGTTCTGAGAAGAACTTAGTAAAACAGACCAGTCAAAAATGTTGAATTTTTTTTTCCTAGCAAAGGAAAAACAAACTCTGGGCTCTGACCTGATATGGGATATTGGCATGTGGCCACCTGACCATTTGGAAGTCACTTCAGAAGAAACTCTGTGTATTATCATAGATTATGGAAATAAAATTCTTGGCAGAACTTCCAGGGACCACACATGATCACTTGGAAGCTCCAATTTGGTTTAGTCCATGAAGATCACTGCTTTATTTTAAAAATGAAACCCTCTCAATGATTTAACCCTTTCTTCCCTTTAACTTGTTTTCTGTCCTTCCATGCTCTCTTCATGTTACATTTTATTGCTTTAACCTTCTTTGCATGGTTAGCTGGTGACAACGCCTTTGGATCTAACCCGTATTCTGACCAACCATCCAATGACAACATTAGAGTGGTGGAGGGGGTCTAGACCCCACTGGGTTCCTGTCTGATGGGCAACCTACTAAAATAAAAAAAACCTGAATATAAGACTTTTGTGCAGTACTTCAGCTGAAATTCATTACTACTGTGGAAATACTCCAGCTTTAAGTTATAACAGTAAAATATTTTATAAGCCCAACTTAAATAAATCAATATACTTACGAGGCTAAGTTCTGCAAATTAGTTTTTTTGAACCTTTTCGTGTGCTCCCATCAGAACTGCCATTATTACCCAATTAAAATGACACTTTGAACGACATGGCTTCATCTGCACCTGCTACAGTCACCCGTTGTTGCTTTTGTTGCTATTGATGCTTTTAGAGTTACTAATTCTGTTGAATATTCTGCCATTTTACAATATTGTGGCAACTGGTATTTGTAATCCCATATCAATAATTTTTGATATACAAAGTAAAGGGGTACTTAAAGGAAAAAGGAGGAACAAAATTTAAGACTCCCACTCACTTGCTTATAATGCTGCTGTTAAGCACTGTGCAGTCACATCACCTGTCATTGTATGATTCAAATAGAAAGTAAGCACTCCTTGGGATTCTGTGTAGTCTGATCCAGGAAGAAGGCCCCAGAGCAGGGATGATGCCAAGAATCTCCCTGCTGGGTGACAGGCACTCCACAGATGCCACTCAGCCAAGCTCTTCAAGTAGAGTGACGGAAATCAAGTCCATGTGCAGAAGGCATGCACAGGCATGTAAGGCTGTTTTACTCTGCTGCTACATGCCACTGCATGAGTTCTCTCACACAAAACAACCCCATGGACAACAGAAGAAAGCACTACTAAATATGTTGCGCAATACTACTAATATTTTTAAATTTTGACTTGCCAATTCCCTTTGATAGTGGCGCACATCATTTGGAGGAATTTCAACTCTATGTTAGTAGGTTAGTAGAGGCAAAAGAAAAATTAAAGTTACAGAAATTGGCTAATTTCTGTGTGCAGGGAGGAGTGAGGAAAGAAGGGATGAAAGGAGTAAAGTCAGGCAATGTGATCCACCAGAAGGGCGTGAGCTATGGAGCTTTTCAAAGAACACTTTTTTTCAAATCAGTGGATAATTTTAAAGAAGCATTCATTTTTCCCGTATGATGTTTTACAAGTTTCTAGATCTTGGCAATTTAACAAAAGTCAATGATTTTGGTCTCTGGAAGTCAATGATCATCGCTCACTGCCATCCTGTCAATTCCGATTCAGAGTGATCTTGCGGGACAGGGTAGAACTGTTCTTATGGGGTTCCACAGATGTAACTCTTCACAGAAGTAGTTGTACTCTTCATTCTCCAGCAAAGGGGTGGCTTTGGGATTCAAACTACCAACTGTGGTTAGCAACCCAGTATGTAACTAGTATGCCATCAGGGCGCCTGCTCCTCACAGACTTCTAATATTTACAGCTCGAGGAGGTCTTAGAGTTACTCCGTTCTGTCCTTTAGGCTCAGAAAGGACTGTTCACTTGTCAAGCATGACACCAATACTGGGTCTCAGAGGAACAAGCCCAGGCAATAAAGACGCAGAGAAAAGGGAAAAGTAACATGATGAATACGAACAAGCTGTCAGGTGCAGTCTTTATTGGACATGACATTAAGTCACCTTCCAGGTGTATTTGCTTGGCACATAAGAGCCCTCCCCCCACCAGGAAGACAGTCTTCTAAGAGACCATGAAGCAAAAGGGACGAGGGATTTCGTCACCAAGTTCCCTTTTGTGTTTCATTTCCCATTGGTGAAGGTTTGCTACGGAGGAAACTCCCTTCCTCACATTTCCAGGTGGTATCATCTAACCCTCTAGCGTCCAGTCATCAAACCAGGTCTCATGTCATGGTGTTTCAGAGAGTGGCCCTTTAACGTGGGTGGAGCCATGCAGGCCTAACCAAAGAAGAAAGGGGATTATAAAGGAGAAGTGAAAGAGGGAGCAATGTGTGTGCCTCTCGATCTTCTGTTGACAGTGTGGATCCTTCTAACACTCCTAGGAGGGACTGTCTTCTATCCTGCTCATTATTGTGTCTTCAAAAGAGTGCCCTGTGTGCAGTCAATAGCTCCTGGACATCTAAATGAGTGAGTGAGTGAGTGAAGGAAGGATGGAAAGAAGTAGGAAGGAAGGAAGCCCTGTCACTTCCCCCCCCCCCCAACACACACACAAATTAGAGCAGTCCCCATTATATTACCTTCTACTAGGCTGAGAGGATTCTGATTTTACCTGCACTTTCATGTCATAATTCATGTTAATTACCCAGTCAAATTAATTTCCTTGGTGTATTTATTGTAAGGTAACTTTTTGCCTCCCCATAGGTTTTCATTCAGACATAGACCAGTCAAATAAACTTAAATACACCAAGGACAACGTAAGCAAACAGCACACAATGCAAATCCTGCCGAACGAAATTAAAATTTAAAAATTCAGCCAAATAAAACCCTCCTGAGGAGCCTGGGATCTCAGGATCACAGTGAAGGGGAACAGCAAGGTCAATTGCCATAGAGTAGTCTAAAAGAGATAATGTTCCACATCCTACTTTGGTAAACAGCAACGGGGCTTTTGAAAACTCATGAAGGGCCATGCAGGGGCAGCTATCTGTCTCTCCCTGTACGGAGGAGAGAAGGGTGTGGGGTGGGAGGAAGGGGAGGAGAAAGGAGAAGAAATATGGAAAGAATTAATCCAGTGTGCTAGGGGATCATGTAAATATCAGTCCCCATGATCATGATCCTGAGACCAGAAGAATGGGATACCACTACCAAAGTCTCTCAAAAGGATCAATCACTTTAGAAGATGCTGAAAAAAGTGTGAATGGGGGGGGGAATATGGAAAAAAAAATCAAAATCCTAAATATGACAAGGCTTCCTGGTCAAACAGAAGCTGAGGGAACCACCAAGACAACTCCCCTAGTCCTTCTCCATGCCTGTGAAAGAACTCTCCCCTATGCCTCAGTCTTCAGCTGAACATTCAGCATGTCTTTAATGGGAACAGTAACACTAGGGAGGTATTCACTCTTTAGAATACTCCACCCTTTGAGACCAAAAGGGAAGCCTAATGGTGAAGTTCAGAAGCATTTGGGAAGAAGGAAGAAGGAAGACAAGTAACACAGGGAGGAACAGGATAGGTGATTGTATACCGCAGGGAGTGCAATCAGTGAAATATTACAAAATGTGTTTACAGTGTCAAATGGAAAATGGATCTGCTTTGTATGTGAACAAACCTTCAATCTATGCACCACGAAAACTTTAAACAGCCATACACTAATCAGCTCTTCAGTTTGCATTCATTTTTTAAGATAGTATTACAAGCAACTTAAATGCGTACATCTAAAATTTAAGGTTACTTGTGTTTCAGAGGGGAAGGATTTAAGATGGCATGACAATAACTGGGAATTTAGAGGGCAATCACCAAGAGGATCATATAAAGAGCTTGCCCCGACATTCCTGCCCAGATCTCTTTCCATCCTCACAGGACAGCCTTGGAGCTTGGGGTCTAGCATATTTTCACTGAAAGGCATTGGTATGCATATTAGGAATATGTAATGAATCTTAATAGCATTAACTTATTATCTCAGAATGCTCGGTCATACTAATGCAGGTACACACTGGCATGCACATGCTCATAATTAAGGAAGGGATATTTCTTTACCCTCAGATCTGGGCTCCTCAGATAAGTTGGTATGCAGCTGGTATTCAATGCAAATTGGAGTTTGCTGGCTTCTGATATGCATACTCACACTAATCAGCAGATTACTTATGTGGAGGCTGCCCACGCCTGAAACTACATTGTCACATTTAGAATAAATAATGGAGTCTTCCTTTGAATTTTAAAAACACCAAATGGCCTAGTTCTGACTCATATGCAATGCGGCTTGGCAAATTTGGTTTTCATGTGTAAAAAGGACATTTGCTGGATGTTGCGATGCATGGAAAATGAATGCTGTCATACCCCTATAATAGTGATTACTATTGAATGGAGTTTGACATAAATTTACTATGGCAATTGAAACACAGAAAAGTTAATAATATAATGTAGTCTCCATGGCCTGAACCAATTAAACTATGGCTGAAAGTGCTCAACATCGCCATTAATAACTAGAGCACTGAGCTTAAAATACCTTTTTCAGGCCTACTCTCTCTGGTATTGAGGTTTCATTATTTTATTGAGAGTGTCTTTATCGCAGTCCAGTCATTGACGCTCTGCTTTCAGAGTAGTAATTCCTTAGCAACGAGGAAAGAGCTATTAATAAGAAGTAACACAGCTCTGAATAAATGTCCTCAAACTTTTAAAAGTGGGATTGAAGAAAAGATTCTTTGGTGAAATTTAGACTGAGTGAGAGCAATCCAGATAAACGTGAGAACAAATGTTAATCAGAAAATGACACCATGAGCTGAGTCAGAAAATTGACAAATTCTTGATGGACTTTATTTCATTTTATCCTCCTCATGGAACTCTAAGGAAATTATATTATTCTGAGACAGAGAGAACTGAGAGTTATTGGTCACTATTGACTCAACTGATGGTCAACTTGGCATTGATCCTATACCTGCTGGACTTCAAAAAACTTTGTTCTAGGCCTCATCCATAAACACCGAGCTGTCACTTACAGAAGCAGGCTCAGATATTGTTAAAAAGGTTTATTTTTAAGACCGTTGTTTACAAGATGTTAAAGAGAAATCTGTTTTCCAAATTCAAACACTCAAAATTGACACTTTGTGGTGCTGGGTTTTTTGTAAGGATCCTCCCCGAAAACAATTGAACCCAAGCCAAGTGAAGGCAGGTGTTGAGTTTATAACCCAGAGACACCTGTGCAAACTCCATATGTAGTAACAGATGTCAACTCTATCTTGGAGAACCAGCTTTTTAATCTCTTGGTAAAGAGAAGCACTGTTTCTGTGAATGCTCGATTATGTCACCACCATGGAGCAACAATGTTTGCTCTTTGGGTCTTCAACTACCAAAGTGCAATTCCCACTACTCTGGTTTCAATACCCTTCCCCAGCCAGGGCCGCTCTGTTTCACTGACACATTTACAATGTGGGTGATAAATTAAATGTGCACATGTCAAACTAAAAGAAGACAGGTAGGGATTTGTGAAAAGCCTTCTTTTGAGAACATATGGTCCTCATACTTCCTGGATCTTTGTATCCAAAGACCTCTGAAGAGTCAAAGAGAGGAGTTAGTATATTTTTGAAGTGTGGGATTTTTAACTTTGTATCTATTCATATGTTAAAGCCAGCAACCATCACCATAAGCCACATTTCTTTTAGATAGTGTAACTCATTTTAATGTGTTGGATGTATTGGTTTTCCATTGCTATATAACAAATTATCACACATGTAAACACTTAAAACAATTTCCATTTATTACCTTTTTTCCCCTTTTAGAATCAGGTTTAGTGTGGTGGAATTCTCTGCGTTGGATCTCCTGTGACTAAAGCCAAAGTGTTGCCTAACCTGTGTTCTTATGTGGAAGCTTTGGGAAAGGATATGCTTCCAAACTCATTCTGTTGTTGGCAGAACTTGGTTTCTTGCGGCTTTGGGATGACAACCCCTGTGTCCTTGCTGACTGTCAGTGAGGACCATTCTCAGCTTGTACAGGACTCTCTCAAGTCCTTTCTATGTGCATCCTCCATCTCCAAGCCAGAGATGGTATATCAAATCTTTCTCCCACTTGGCATGTGTGATACACTTCCAGAAAAAGCCAGTGAAAACTTTGCTTTTTAAAAGCTATGTGCAGGCCCCCAGAAGGAAAAAAAAGGCTTATGTGTCAGGTCTTCCAAATCGTTTGATTTTTCTTTTTAATTTATCCACAACTAATGGATGAGTAAAATTAATTATGCCTGCAAAGTTTCCGACCATAGATGGGAGTGGTAGCTTCTCCTACTCAGTTTCTGCTTACAGTCTGAGAAGATTGTAAACAGTGAGGTTCATGAGGAGTCAACAGAGAATTCCATGTACCACAGAATTAACTAGTTTCTGCTATGCTGAGTCTTTAACTCATTCTTTGACTATTTTCTGATAAGCTAATACAATTAACGAGTTTTAGCATGACTGATACAAAGCTTTAACAGAAAAAAGAAGGCTTTTTACATTTGAAGTGTAATACAAATAGACTAATTTGTATTAGACTGCACGGAATGTAGGATGGCACAAGGATACATTTGACTTTTCATTCAAATCTTGTATTGATGCAATATTTTTGAGTGAAATCTTGGCCAGATCCAATAACTTAAAAGTAACAATAAAACAAATCCTTTGATTGCAGTGGAATATCCATTGAAAGCAGGGTAGATCATTGTGTTTTCATGAAATAAGTACAGCTGTATAGCCAGTATCCCAAATAAGAAACAAAATAATACCATACCTTGGAAGACAAATCTGTGCGCCCCTCCGGGCACTGTCCATTAAAGTTATCAAATCTTTACATTTTTAAATATAATTAGGTACTGGACACACCTTTGAAGTTGCCCTAAGAACAATTTGATATTTAGTGCTTTAACCATTTATCCATATGGGTTTCTTTGTCAATCTTGTTCATAGTCTAAAGTGACCAAAAGTCCCACTTTTGGTGGGACAGTCCCTATTTTAAACAATGTTTCCTATGTCCTACAGTGTTTTAAAAAAAGCCCTGATTTTTGGAAAGAATGCACAAGGGAGGGTGAACAGGAAGGAAATATACCCCCTTTAACACCCACCGCCACGCACTCCCCTCACCCCCCTGTCAATGGGTCAATGGTGTCCCGCTTTACCAATGTTAAAATCTGGTCACTTTATATAGTCACTTTTAACATCTTCCTGAATTTTCTCTGTCACATTATTTGGGGAGAGAGAGAAGGAAAGATACTTTACTAATCCCTCTTGAGAACGGGTCAGATAGAGCATAGTTATACTGATCATTTTCAGGAAGGGAGGAAGAACTCGCTCCTGCAGTTTCAAACATACGTAAGGTCTAAAAACAGCTAGATCAGGATTTGATCTACTCACAAAAGGACTGCATTGGTTCCTTCCCACAGAGACTCAACAGGACAGAGTGGAGATCCCCCTTTGGGTTTTGAAGATTTTAAATATTCAAGGGAACAGACAGCCTCATCTTTTTCTCATGGAGAAACTGGGGTTTTGAACAGCTGACCTGGGGATAAAAGCTCAATTCAATGCATTACCTAGGTTCCTTTACAGTCTTCTGTGGGAGATAGAATGTTTATTGTGTGAGAAGAGTTGGTGATTATGATTGTATTCTTAGTCTCTGAAGTCTCGGTTGAGACAAAAAGGGGTCTCCTTGTATTTTGACATCCACTTAAATGAATGTACCATTTGATCAACTAATCAGCTAAGTGGCCAGTCGGTAGTGTTGATTGAGGAAATCAAGCATTAGTCAATTTCATAAAGGATATGCTTCCTAGAAATTATGGGTGAATCTATTTGATTTTTCACACCATGGTCAACTGATCTTTTGTCTTTTGATCAAAACTTTTGTTAATAAAGGAGTTTGTGATTCTTTTCTGAACTTCTCTATTCTTTATAGCTCGCAAACTATAGCCTGAATAATGGCAACATTTTCATTTTAAAAAAATGAGTGATTTAAATAGCCAGACCTTTCTTCTGACATTATTCATTAATTAATTTATCTAAATGTATATAAAATACCAGAGTTTTGTATGATCAGTTTTTGTTATCAGGAAATCAAAACCTTCATGTGATCCTTGAATGGGAATATAAAATTATTTCTCTTGGAGTCAATTTGGTCTAGATTTGAAGGTTGAAATGCCTGGAAACTTTCTGGTGTTGGGGTCAAGGGAACAGGTGACCTTGGATATATGATATAATAGCAAAGAAGTAAATGGCTCAGTAAGAGTTTAAAGACTAGATCTGAGTGTGGACAGGAGTTTTCCAATAACCTGTTAGTGAAGAACCTTTGCTAAAGGTCACCCAACAATGGTTGCTGCTGTACATTGGCAGGGAGTTGTCTATAATTCAGACTGGATCCAAAGTAGGCCTTGGAACAAGGGATATCATTTTTGGCATCATTTTGGTTGAAAATAGAGACTGCCCATAGGATGCTTACTTGGTAAACTAATTCTCAAGTGCGCTCTGTCACAGTAGCAAAAACAGTTACCAGCCTAGCTTAGAAATTCCAACCCTGAAAAGTCCTCTGGAACCCTCACTGCCTTGTAGGGATGTTGACCATCCTGGCCTCCTATTCAAGCTGTGACAGAGAGGATTGCAATATGAATTTCACAGACCCACCTAGGTGGCATTCCATTCAGATGTGTATGAATAGTCCAGAGCTGCCATTTCCATGACTTAAAAGTAGCAGACATTTGTTGGAGGCTAAAAATAAAAATCAGGATTTCAGCCACATTGATTCCTTTTCTAAGTGTCTTTGTGATTATCTTCCTTCTGCATGTGTGTCTTTGTGTCTATTCTGGTCTTTCCAGCATAGAAGTGATTTGGTTTAGGACCCAGTCTATAAGGACATGACTGCCTTCACTTTTCAAAAGTAAAAATCCTGGTCTCAAACAGGATCACAGCCACACTTCTGGGATTAAGGATCAATCACATATTTTAAGGAGACATCATCCAATCCATTACAGGGTGGGAAGATGCTCTATAGATGAAGGAAGACTCCATAATCCAAAGAAAGGGGTTACTGTAAAGAGTAACCCAAAGATCTGCTCACCGTCGAGCATTTACTGGTCACTGTCAAGCGTTTACTGCTCACCGTAAAGACTTCCCAAAGATTTTACATATCACAGCAAAAATTTCAACTCTTGTGTATTTGATGCTGAGACTGACCTATAAACAGATGCTTTGTTTAGGATTGGTAAATGTGCAAATTTTACCTTCATGGCAGTTAGAAGGGGCAGTCCAGGGCTGACCTCTGGTGGCGTAAGTGGTGGAGTGCGGGACTGCGGCCTGCGAGCTTGGCGGTTCAAATCCAGCGGCAACTCTCAGGAGCAGCACTGGGTAGCGCCCACGACCTCCAGAGGGCAGTGATGCCCCCCCTCCCCAAAGAAGGGACAGTCCAAGTCAAATAGTTGGTTAGACTGTGGTCATTTAAACCGATATTCTTTCTTAAAATATAATTACTTTGCCCCCACTGTGCTCTGAAACTATAATCATAATTCAGGTGCGAGTTGTATTGATTTATTCCTTGACCCTTGTCCTTGTGAAGTGAGGAACTCTCTATATTCATTTCCTAAGAGTCAGTCGTTGCCTCGAAGTACAGATTAGTTTAACACCATTGCCTTGTATTCCAAGCAGTAGAATAAACTCTAATTGGATCGGCAAAAATGGTTACCTTGATTACCAGATATATTAATTATCTTGTCAGTTACTGATCTTATAATTATAAAGAAAGAGACTGTTTCTGTCAAGTGATCTGGACTAAATTCTGCCCCTGAGTTCACACTCTAATGGAGTCCACGTCTGGTGGATGTTTATACTCTTATTGTGCACACAGTAATTAGCTGCATTTTTCTTTCTTCAAGGTTTTAAAATGAACATACTTTTCAACCATACAAAAAAATTTCAGATCCTCTAATTCCACCTCCTTAATGTAAGTTTAGATTCAAATCTCTAAATGATAAGAAAAGGAATTATATGAGGTCTTGATTAATTACATTTGCTCAATATTAACCAGTAGATATTAGTTACAGAATTTTTAGTATCTATTATGATTTTAAGTATTTTAAACTCTTGATTGAGAATATCATAATCCTCATTTTCTATAATGTGGGCTTTACAAAGAAATATAGTAACTATAATTTTCATGTATTTCTTTTTATAACATATGATATAAGCATAGACTCTTTCCATATTACCATGTGCATCTTCAAATCAGCAGGTGATTATATTTCATCTTTTGAAACTTTCGTGAGCATTAGAACTGCATTTCACATTATAAGTGAATATCTTGCACTTTTTACAGAGCAGGTATGATAAATAGTCATCTCCTGTAACCTCATAGTTAATCTTTAAATCCCTCAATTACCACCCACTATATTTTCTGTGAATTTGAATTTTGGTCTGACAAAAACTATTGAAAGCATCATGGACTCTTATTGGAATAAGCAGATCTTTCTTGGAAAAAGTATTGGAATGAGGATGGCAAGACTTTGGCTCATCTATTTTGGACATGCTATCAGGAGAGATGTTTCCATTGACCTTAGATTCACTAACCCTGGCGTGGTTCCATAAACCTTAGATCCACATGAGTTTGCACCCACTGGTCTCTGATCTTCCCACATTCTGAATTATCTTCCTGCATCCTTGCTTGTAGCTATGTGAGTCTGAAGAAGGACATATGAACTGGCATTAAACATGAACTCAAGTTGAACTGGGCTGGGCTGCCTTCTTGGTGTACATAAAATTCTTTCTGATGCATAGATGAATGTCTCTGCATTTGTTTCTCTGAACACCTCGGTCTACCATACTACCAATGCGTCTTGTTTGTATATTTCATCAATTTTAAAATGCTGAGGCTTGTAAAAATTGACAATTTCTTTGTCTTTGATGAGAGTGGTGCTAAAGTTTGAACAAAACTTGTAGTTATTCATATTCCTTACAGATAAATAGGTAAAATCTTATAACTGACAGCAATGCACTTCAGAATAGATTTTAAAATGTTCCTTTTTAGTAATGATTGTACTGTAATTCCTTTTCAATTGGTCATCCATGGCATGAAAAGAAAAAAACACAAACAAGCTCACAATTATTGAGCGGATTCTGCCTTATATCATTCCACTAAGGCACAGCAGACATACCCTTATGATTTTCTGAGTATGCAAATCTTTATAGAGTGAAAACCCTCGTCTTCCTTCTACAGAGCTACTAGTGGATTCAAACTACTGAACTTGTGGCTACCAGACAAATATGTAAATCACTACACTACCAGGGCCTCTTTCTGACATAATAAATCATATTATAATCTGATTCAAAAGGACCAATGCCAGTGTATCTCAACTCAGTAATGCCTAAAACCTTCTCTGTCAATCATCTCATTTCATTTTTGAAGAAAACTTCCTGTTTTCTTAGGCTAATTTTATATTAGTGATTTATATTAGTGATTGCCCTTTCATTTATCCAAGACATTTTGGACTGAATTTGGTGCCTGACTCAATTTCCCCCAAAGGTTCCAATAAATATTTGCTTTTATTCAATATTTTGATTCTTTACATAGGAGTTCATGTATATTTTAGAGTCAGCTTTGTAAACTTATTGGAAAAAGATCCAGTAGAGACTATAATTGGTATTGTTTTAAAACTACAGCATAATTTGAGCATCATAAAAGTATTATGTCACCTAATCCATGAATAAAGTACATCTTTCCATTTATTTTTCTTATCTCATAAAAGTTGTGTAGTTTTCATAGCATAGGTCTTGAATATAGTTTTATTAGTTTCAGTCTTAAATAGTTTATGTTTTTAAAATAAAATCATAAATGGCACTTTATTTTTAGATTGTAACTTCCAATTGTCCATAGCCAATATATAGAAATACAATTGATATTTTAAAATTGACTTTGTATCTTATAACTTTGATAAACTGACATATTGATTGTAATATTTTCCTTATATCCTGTGGAACTTACTAGGTCTATAATCATATTGCCAGAGAGAAAAACAAATTTAATTTTACTTTGCCAAGTTGAATTTTTAAAATATATCTTTCTCTTTTGGGGGAGTTACTAACCATGTTAGAATGCATACATAATGTTCAATAAAAGTGATGAGCACAGACAATATCTTTGCCTAGTCCCAGACCTTAAAGGCAAATCATTTAGACCTTTGTTCAAAATTATGTGCTTTTCCGATGAGTTATCATAGAGACCATTTGTCGGATGAGGACTTTCTTTTCTTAATAATAGCTTGTTGAGAATCTCTTCTTATGACTGGATATGGCAGTTTGTCAGATATTTATTTTGCCACTACTAAAGTGGTCCTGCAACTTACCTTCTTAGTTAGGTTAATATGGTGAGTTTTCTTGATCGATGTCTGAACATTGAGCCAAACTATGACACCTCACTTAGCCCAATCTATTATTTCATTTAAATATTGTTAGATTTGTTTTAGTGATATTATCTAAGATCCTGTGTATCTATGTACATGAGAAATACTGAATGTACTGTTTCTTTCTGGTTCTAGTATCATTGGACTGTTGGCCCCATAAAATGAGTTGGTAAGTGATCTCAATTATTCAAGTTTCAATTAGTGTTTGTGGAGAATTGATGCTGTTCATTTTTAACACATTTGACTGATTTGACTAGTGATGCCATTTAGGCATGACGTTTTCTTTGGGGTGGTTTTTAACAACTAATACATTTCTTCAATGAATGGAGGGCTATTGAAGTTCTCCGCTTTTTAAGTAAGTTTGACCGTTTGTTTTTCTGAGATTTGGTCCTATCTCATCAAAGTAAAATTTTTATTATAATAATTTTTCTTGAAAATCTTTATTGTCCTTTAATGTCTACAGGATCTACATTGAGAGTTTCCCTTCTACTCTTTATATTGGCAATTCATGTCCCCTCTCTTTTGTCCTGATTAGTCTGGCCAACGGGGGTGGGGGGTGGGGTTGGGAGGAATCAATTTAATAAAAAATAAAAACCTCAAGTAGAAAAAATATGACAGATACATGACAGATGAATAGCTAAATTTTCTAACTTAATAAGGAATTCTCCCCAACTGAGAAGCGCTTTGATCACTGTGGTGATCAAGATTAATTTCTTCTATGCTTGCATGGAGTGCTTTTTCTTTGCAGTCTTATTGTAAGTCTGAATATATGTCAAAAAAGAAAGAGATAAATCTAACTTTTATATTCTAAGGAATCTGAAGAATATCGCTATTCTCTCTATAATGGATAAGTACAACCAGAATACCACAGCTTCTGAAAGCAGTTATAAGATTATAAAAATACATGTACTAGTTATTACCAATTAATAAAAGCAGCATTTTAAAAATAACTTTGCTAAAAAGATTATTTATGTTATGCCTGTGTCACTTTTAATGACATCATTAAAGTAAAATTTTAATTATTACTTAATATGTTTTCTACTCTCTTGACTCAACATATTTATCTTTTCCTTTTATTCCATACTTTTCAGTGATAGATATTGACATTGAGTCAAAACCCCATGGGTTTTGTTCTAAAAACTCTGGGCTGTGTTTGGAAAAATATATCAATTTTAGCACCAAGAAGGCAAATGGACTGCTTCGTTGTTAAATAATCTTAATGAGATGTCAAGAGTAGAAAAATATTCTCAATCCTCAGCAAGGTCTTCGGGTAATGAAACATTGATTTTTTTTTTTTAAAAACCCTCTAAAACCATTTTACTTACTGTATTGGAAATAAATGAAAAATAATTATTTGTTTCCAAGGGCACAACATACTTTCAGATACATAATTTAATATTTAAACTCTCTATAATTTCTTCATCTTCATTTTTTGTTTACTTTGCACTACCTCCTATTTGAGAAAATATCCTGTGTTAACCCATTCTCAAGAGAAGTCATAGATTAAGACTCAAATTTGGATAAAATCATTAAAGGGATTATGTTTGTGGAGGAAAGGATCTATATTTTAGAGAGGAATTTTTATGAATATAGTAAACGTGATGCACGTTTCACTCTTGTTTATTTTTTAAATTCTTTCATTAATTTTTAAAATTTTGTTTTCCATTTATTCAAACATTTTACTCACTTAAATAATGGTATAATTGAATTTATTTGATTTTGAAGTCAAATGCCTATAATAGTCGAGATCTGTGCCATTGATTCTTTAGCTTTTATTTGAATCAGTAAAGCAAAGAAAAACTTAAAAGCAACCAAAGTCATATTCTTTGGTAAGTTGCAACAACGGTAACTGCCATTTGGAGCACAAAATTGTGTCAAATATGAGTCAAGTCTTCCAGGTGAGGGGCTTCAAAACATTTGTGGAACAGTGGAATTAAAAGATAAAGGAATTTTTCCGCAAACATTTTGAAGCTCCCTCATATTTAATGTCTCTAAGTAAGAGGTGCAGATTACCTTGCGCAAGGTATGTTCAGGACACTCCTAATATAATAACACGTGTAGAGGGCCCAGTCTTATCTGGACTCTTACATGGAAAGAATCAGAGTGCTACAATTTTCTCAGCAAGTTTAATAAATGTTGACTGCTTTCATCTATTCTTACTAAGTGGAAGCAATTTTCTCTTGTGTTTGTGGATATTGTGCTTGGCAACTGACGAGGCATTTCTTTTCATCTTCAAAAGAAGTCCCACACGTGGCATCTTCAGCTCTGCTTTGGGCCTGCTTGACAGAAACTCCTAAGAGATGAGCTAACCATCTCTTATAGAAGAAACGACTTCCAAATTCAGCGGTCTAAAACAATCTTCACTTGTTATGGCTCGGATGTCTGTGAGGCTTTGGGAGTTGGGCTGGTGTTGGCTGGGTGTTCAACCTCATGCTGCAGAGCCGGGAGCTACACCACTACTCACTATTTCTCTGTGGATCAGCTTTGGAAATTCTACTTTCTCTACTCACGTCTCATCGGCCTTCCTTTCTTCCTTCCTTCCTTCCTTGGTTTGTCCAAGACTGGCTCTCACCCGGACAATAAAAGAAAAACAAACTAAACAAATAAACAAAAACATTACCATTAAGTGGATTCTAGCTCTAGAACACAGTGGAATTGCTCCTCAGGGTTGTGGAGTCTACAAATCTGTATTGAAGCAAACAGCCTCGTTGTTTCCCTCAGAGTGGCCAATATGTTCCATCACCAAACTTACTCAATGTCCAAGGAGAGTGCCGCCGGGACACCTTTCCTTCTAGAGTCTAGACAATAGGAAGGTGCGAAAACTACCAAACTGCATTTCTACTCATATTACTTTGGTCAGGTAGGTCGCACATTCAGGTTCAAGGGATAAAACTGGAAAGTTACACAGCAAAGCACAGAGTTACTGGATGAGGAAAATGAGGTTAAGAATGGAGCTACCATAAACTGGACTCAAGCCATGGTAATGTCAATGGCCTTATATGTATGTTGGATACTGGATAAAGAGGCCACAAGAAGACTCCCGTGCATTTCAATTACAATGTTAGTAACGAATATTTGAAGCACCAAGGACTATGAGAACAGGCAAATCTGTCTTGGAAGAAGTATAGTCGGAGAGCTCCTTAGAACCAAGGCTTGTCCCACACACTGTATTCACAGTACCAGGAGGAACCAGTGCTGAGAAAAGAATATGGGACAACAAAACTGAGGCGGACCATCAACAAGATTGCCTGACACAGAGTTTGCAACCATGGACTCAAAATATAGGAATAATTTTGAAGATAGCACAGAACTGGCAGCGTTTCCTTCATATACAGATAGCAACTCTGAAAGTCGGAGCCTTTCTATGGCACCCAACAGCAATAAGTAGGAGCTGTTTCCTTGGTGACTCTTTTATTATGCAAATGACTAATGCAATCAAACGCTAACCAAAGATGGTAAATGTGAGTCCATTCAGAGGTTCCTTGGAAAAAGACTTGGTGCTGTTCTAAAAGATCAGTTACTTGAAAACCTATGGATTGTAGCTCATACTGACACATACAGGGTGGCCGTGAACTGAAATAAACTTGGTACAACTGGTTGCTGGTTACACCAATATGCATATCTGATACATTGTTTCATGAGCCATTATAGTTCTGCACAATACGTAATGCCAGGGCTTTTTGATGATGAACTGAGTGTTAGTTCACAAAGTTATGAAATCTACCTTACAGAAGGTCAGAATTTTATGGAAATTATGGAATATTGGGAGGAGAACTGTGAAGAATTAGCCTGTTAATTAATATCCAATCTTGATTTGACTGAGAGATTTTAAGAGACATTCAGTCTTACTATTATCAAGAAGAAAGAATTCTGTTACCCTATGCAGTCTGGTTTTCATGTTAAGAATTGTCCTTTCTCTTTTACAGTGAATAGAGGCATGGATATTTACTCTAAGTCACATAGAAGAACACAAAACAGAAAACAAGCAATTATCATCAAATATCAAGACAATGATGAAGTGCATTTACTACAGAGGACTATAAATCGAATACCCTTATTGTATGGCAAGAAAGCTAGAATCAAGTGTTTCTTTCAAGATTTAACAACGATTTAAACATTTTAATATGTTGCCAAATAAAAAGCTAAAGAATTGTAAACATCCCTTTTCCCACTTGATGAAATCTTGGCAATGATTGAGATATTTTTGATTTTTTGTAAATACCTCTCAACTAAAAATACTTCTCAAATAAGAAGTTGCTGAGAGTGTGTACACTTCAGATGCCCAAATGTGGGCAGAATACTTATGAGTGTGTCAAAAGCACCTCAAGAGAGAGAATTAGCAATGACAAGACTTAAGGTATCTTAAAAAAAAAAATAAAAAATACAAAAACCCAACTCCATTGCCATCAAGTTGCTTCTGACTCAGAGAAGCCCTGTAGGAGAGAGGAGGATTGCTCCCCGCAGTTTTCAAGGTTGTAATCTTTATGGAGTCAGACGTCTGCATCTTCCTTCCATGGAGTAGTGGCTAACCTTTTAGTTAGCCAGGAAGTGCTCAACCACTGAGCAACCGAGTCTCCTTTTAAGGAATCTTAAGGATGGTGTGAACGTACTTCAACGACAAACAACAGGAATTTCAAGTAAATGTGCCATCGTGATGATATGAGTTCACAGACTCTGACTGGATGTCTGCTAACACGTTATCTGTTAAGTCTAAATCACACTTAAAATTATTCACAAGACATTGATTTTTCTCACCCTGACAGCAGCATTTGTCACTTTCTCAAGAAGAATGTGTCTGATTCAAGCACATGCGTTGCACACGGTTCTAAGAAACAGGAGTGCCGAGCTCTTTCGCTGCCTATGTCATCTGGGACAAGGAGTTTTCAGGCGGTCATCTACATAAGGGGAGGCTGGTAAAGAGCTTCTCCCTCTTCCAGTTGTAACATTTGGCCATTCTACTGTGATGACTCGGTGTTCATGAGGAACTCTCTGGAATCTACCCAGGAGAGATTTTCCATAGACTAAGGAGCTTCCTTCAGTGATAGATGAATCATGCTGAAACTATGACTGATGAATGAGCGAAGCGGTGAAGCCACTTGGGTAGGTGCCTCTGAGACAGTCCCGACTCCTGTGGACCTGAACAAAATGCCCCATCTTATGCCATCTGCACAATTGTTGATATAATTGAGCCCATTGTTACAACCACTGGGTTCACTTTGTTGAGGCTCTTTTAATGTTTTCATTGACAGTCTCCTGTACCACGCATCAAGATGTCCTTCTCCAGAGTCTGAATCTTCCAAATAGTGGGAGACAAAAAAGCATTCTATATGTCCTTCTTCTGATACAGATTTGTTTCTTCTTCTGGCAGATCATGACATAGTTAATATTCTTATCCAATGCCATAATTCAAAGGCATTAATTTTTCTTTGGTCTTTCTAAATGATGTCCCTACAAATGCTTTGAAAAGTAAAAGAAAGCATAAAATTTCTGATTAAGAAAAAAATTTTCTTATGGTCAATAAACTAGAGGTTAATGAATTGTAAATACCCTTTTCAGTGATTGATAGCAAATAGGAGAGGTTGCTAGTTGACTAATTTGAAGAACAATTGAACCATCTCTCATTTGTTGGTGGATCAGAAAGGTGGTGTCTACGAACTATGAGTCTCTTGGCTGAAATGAAAAAGAACACCCTTCTTTTCCCATAGTTCATGAATATGTAGATTGTGTGTCATATCAAATAACCTATAAAGGATCTCTGTCCCCTACCTTCTGGTAGAAAAACCTTCAGCACTCTTCAGTGCAGAGCAGACTCAACTGCACGTAAAAGTCCTGAAAGGTGAAAGCTTATAACATGTTGGTGACTCTGTCTTTTGGTGCACAAACTCCTAGGAAATTTTTAGGGTCATAAGAAAGCAGAATAAGTTTCATAGACCTAAAACATGCTACATTGCACCTGGCCCTGCTTTTCAAAGAGATCCTATGATTGGTTCTATCTATCACTCTCTTGAAATTTTTAGTACATTTTTTGTTCTGTTTGCTTTGTTTTGCTTTTTTGGGGCATCACTGCCCTCTGGTGGTTGTGGGAGCTACTCAGCCTTGCTGCTGCTGGATTTGAACTGCCAAGCCAGTGGGCCGCAGTCCTGCACTCAATCACTACACCACCGGGACTCACCTTCTTAGTACATTTTTAATAAGAGGCCCCATCTTTTCATTTTGCACTGTGTCCTGTGTGGCAGTCATGTGCTTATGTTAATTTCATGATTGAGATGTAGGGGTGGAGTCTAGTCTGTTAATTTTGAGATAGCCATTGAGTAGACAATGAGGCCTCCATGTGGTACGACTTTCTCCTGAGACTTCTGGGAAATCTTGCGATATTTCCCTCATGGAGATGAGACGTTAACTCCCCAGTTGTTGGGAGTTAGTTTCAGAGATGATGAATTACGGACAAGACAAGATGGCAGCATCTGGGGAGCTGGAGGAGAAGCCACATGGCTTTGTCCTGATGGAGCCAGACCTCTGAAGCTCGAGAGACCATGTGGAGACCACTGCCAGCAATGAGTTGCTTCTGTCACCACTGGATGCTGTTGATGGACCCTGAGCCATGGGGAGACCCCTGCCAGTGCGGAAATCTGCACCCTATGGACTAATATCGGACTTATGACTTTGAACTGGACTGGGTTGGGATGCTTTCTCAGTGTTCCATTCCTTTTGTATATAAACCATTCCCTTATATCCATATGCGAGTCTATGTATTTCTTTCTCTAGTCTACCTGGACTAACACATCCTGTTAATTACTTAGCTGATCCTGGATGGTAGTGGGAATGATGTAAGGCAGCAATATAAGGGGAGAAAAGTCATTAATTTTCAACTTCTGACATCCTAAATAGAATTTGAAAAATAAGACAATTGAATTGCACACCAGAATTTGCTGAGATAATAAAATAAGTTTGTATTTCACTTCAGTATATCAAAGACTAAGCCTGCAAAATTCAGATAATATATTTTCTCCATAAATATAGAAGAGATATCCTTCTAAAGAGGGCCAAATACTTCTGGTTAAAATTTATAATTATAAGTTTGCATTAAGTTTTTCAGCGCAATTGGTAATTATCCTGGACCAGCAAACCTATCTGTGGCGAACCTTCAAATTAACTGGTGTTTTGATTCCCTGACCTAGTGGAATTAATCTGCAGATTTCAAGATAAATAGGGAAAATATCCTATGTTTTGCCTCTTTCAGCTGGGAAGTTCAGCCTTTGATTCCATGCTTAAGTGGATCCACGCAGAGTGTTGCTACAATGTCTCTGAACCCACCCTCAAAGCTGATTCTAACCAGACAGCTCTCTCTGTCCTGGGTTACATGTAAGTGGGAGAAATGTACAAGGCAGGGATATCCTGGCTTTCATAGAGGCCACAAACACCCATTTAGTCTCGCGAGTGTTTCCCTTTCTGAGATTTGCTCTTGGTTGTCACACACACTCTTGAGTTGTGATGTAGGTCAGGTGGGTAGTAAAACAACTTTTAATAATAAGGACATGTCTTCCTTTGACCCTGCAGCCCCTTCCTCTTCTTCATATGTTTTCAAAGTGTGCTATGCATACTGCTCATTTAATCATCAACATAATGCCACGCTACAGTATAAATGTATGCAAAGTTCCAGTTTGAGATTAAACTAAGATTGAGATTGCATGATCTGGAAAATGAGAATACTGGCAGGGAAGGAGTTCTAGTTATGTGGAGATGGTCCATGGTGGAAGAGGAGTGCATTCCCAGGGAAAAAGAGTCAATAGACAACTTGTGAAAAATCAATAGAAACTATTGATCAGTTTGGTGTCTGTCACTGGTCCATGGTTCATTCCTCAAGCAGTGAAGCTAAGACCTAGAATAAGTTCTTGTGTAACAAGAGAACTTACATGAATTAAAGGAATTCTCTCTCTAAAACCCCCTTGGAATGCTGACAAACAACTTGCTGGGATCATTGTGAACGAGTGCTTCTTGTAAGAGGAACAGTAGCATGGGTCACAGTAACAACAGAATTGGTCATGATGATAGTGGTGATGTGAGCGAAAGGTTAAGTCTTTTGTTGATGCCTCCTGTGTCTTTGACTTTTACAACCAGCCGCATATTACAAATATCAGATTCTTCAGCCTTGATGATGGCATACCTACCATGTTTGGAATCACCAGAGAAACCTTATTGCTGCAGAGAGGTAGACAAGGAAGGGAGAATCGGGAATCATCCTTTCATACTTTGTGACCAATGAAAAACTAGGTCTTAAAGTACAAGTAAGACTTTGAGAAGTGTTACAGAAGCATTTGATAGGGGACAAATCTCACACAAAACAGTTCAATATCTTGTATCAGTTGCTTTATGTCTATTTTTGCTTATTTGGAGCAAAATACGTTGATGAGAAACTGATGCTCATAGAGTTCAGAAAACTTGCATAAAATTATGAAAAATGACTAATGAGTTGGAGCCTTTTTGGACCACTCATGTTATCTGCATATTTGCAACAAAAGATGAAGAGGCCAGAGGAGGAAAAAAATTCAATTTTATGAGGATAATTGATGGCAGGGACTTGGATAAATTTGGAGAGAATGGAATTAAGGGAAAAGCTAGAAGAATTAATGAAAGAAATTTGGAAGATAGGAAGTAAGAAAATCAGGCAGAAGTATTTTGGGGTAAAAGATTATAAACAGATGGAATTAGATAATAGAAATGCTAACTGGATCAGCATACAGACAAAATGGTTTGTTAAATAAAGACATCTGGAACAGGAAAGAAATAAGAGAAACAGAGTAAATAAACAATGGGTTTGAGATCAACTAGAGTATGTTGGTTTCTCCTCCCCCTTCCCAAATCCTACCCCTGGACATACAATCTTAACTAGATCCCTAATGTTGTTTATTTCAGCATGTTGTATTTATTTCTGGAAGTATCCATAAACTGCATCAATATATCTGACAAAGCAAGTGATTCAAAGATGATCAGACTGATTTATTTCTCATGTCAACTCAGCATGCATCTAACTTTCCACGAAAGCCTACATCTTCTGTTTGTGATTACACATTTGGGGCCGCAAAAACAATAACAGCAAAATGACTCTTTAGCGTGATTTTCTATAGCAACAGAAAAGAATCCAGTAATATATGACTACAAGTATCTTTCATCATGTTTTCCTTGTCATGTTAAGGCAATTTTGATGATGAGAGTGCATTATCCTTTTGTTATCTCTTGTTGCTCAGGAGGTAATCACATCGGTACACATGATGTGACTGTCTCATTTTCCATGGATTCCCTTGATTTATGTTTGATGTGTAGCTTAAGGCTGTGGACTATCTATGGTTGTAAACTATGCGGATGGCTGCTGATGTGATGCAGTTTTAGTGGGAGCACTGAATAAAGGCCTACTCAACCCCAGACATTTCCCCCCTCTGGTTGGTTTGATTTTGAAATCCTTGGCTGTCAGTAGTTTTCAGGACAAGAGACTCAGTAAATGAATAGATCTTATGTTCAAAGAAATATCTTTTACCTTGGTTAAGGATATATTATTTACTCACAGTGGATTTTGGATACCAGCTTCTTATATATTCCCCTTAATCCTCATAGATGCATGCAAGAAAGCAAGATTATGGAATCACAGTGACCAGTGGAACACCCGGGCAGAAAAGCAGCTTTGTGGTTAGAGGCTCTCTCTGAGGGTTACTGATAAAATCCTGGGAGGAACAATTGGTTATTAACTCTGAGCAAGCTGTTATCCGGGGATTGGCAAAAGGATATTTTCAAGTAGATTGATTCTAGATTGTTTTCTCTTTAAATCCCCAAAGCTTATGGCAACTGGGGACTTGAAATTCATGTTAGTATTATCATTTATTTATTTAATAATTATTTTTAAGCAAATACCAAGGCTCAGACCCTATGATAGATGCTGAGAACACAAAGATCCATTAACTGTGATTCTAGCTTTGAAAAGCATATATTGTAATGAGAAAAAGAGTGGGTATGCAGATAGTAAAGATAATAAATTAATGGCAATCTCATTAGGAGCATAAACTAGATATATGCCAAGTACTATGAAAGGACACACAAAATGACAGATGACTATGCCTAGGAGAAATCAGAAATGATGAAAAGCAATCACATCTGAGCTGGAAGAACTTAATATTGCCAGGGTGACTAAAGGTGAAACGTTTTCTTGGAAGATGCTGTGGCTGCTATTAAGTTTTGTCTAGTGGATTCCAGCTCATAGTGACCCCACATACAACTTAAGACTGCCCAGACTTAAGTCAACCTCACAATCATTATGACTGTTGATCCCATTGTCGTAGCCCCAGTGTGAATCAATCTCAGTGAGAGTCTTCCTCTATTTTGACAGGTCCTCTCTGTTTTCCTGGGAAGAGGGAGCAGTATCTCTTCACCATCCTAATAGAAGTTCCTAAGCTTGGAATTTTTCTTGATGGAAAGTTTGAGTCATGATCGACACTGTTAACATAAGTATACATGGTTTTATGTATGGACAAATTCAAGCATGCTTTTATCTAGACTAAACTATATATTTAATTTGTTGCCCTACAACAAACAAGAGAAAGACTGCCATGAAGGGATCAAAACCCACATAAATTATAATTTTCAGAGAGACGATTGAGACACTGTGAATTAATATTTGCCTTTTGGGTTCTATTAAACATACAGTTGACCTTAAACAATATGGGCAAGGGTACAAATCCCCTGCACATTCAAAAATCTGTGTATAACTTTTGAGTCCCCCAAACTTAGTTACCAGTAGCCTACTATTGACTAGAAATCTTACCAATCACATAGCCAGTAGAGTAACACATATTTCTGAACTTACATAATCTAAAAATCTCTGTTTTAATATGAGTTTTAAAAGTTCATAAAAAGTACAAGGTTGTTGCATCTGCTGGCCCAACTGAAGAGATGGCCTCGCAATTTCCTTTTGGCTTTTAGAATGATCCTTATTCTGGATTCAGTGTCTTGAAATAGGAGGCAACTGCAGCTGTGGATTTCAATCTACCGTGCATATCAAGCAATTCGCTTATTCTTTCTTGTAGCCTTATGAGTTTTGCCTACTTCTTGAGAGCACTTTAAGCCTCACCAGTGAGACCCCTAGTATTATTCCCGTTTGATGTTGTTGCACTAAACATGATGAAAACATGTGAGGACCATGAAAGATTACTTCTTAAGGGGAAAATGCCGCTTACTGGAGAGATGATCCACTCATGGCAGAGGTGATTTGGTCACATAGCATTTTAAGTGAATACTTGCCACACTAAGTTCACTGCAATAGCAACAGCAGATGGCTACAAAAGTGTCATAGTAGTACAGTAATAACCATAGTCAATTTTCTGCAGTTAGTGTTTGAATACTGTATCTCTACATGTGTTTCCATTTCTCTGGTCTGTGAATGGTGGCATGCATGATCTGTAAATGTACGCACAATTTTTAATGTTTTATAATAGAGTTGTGTATATTTTATGGTAGTGGATGATAAAATGGATTCACTCTGATGGTGTAATGGCTACACCCTTGGCTGTGGTCCACATGATCAGTAGTTCAATACCACTAGTAGCTCCACAGAAGAAAGACTGGGCTTTCTGCTCCTGTAAATGGGCATGTCCTTGGGGTCCCACAGAATGTCACTATGAGTGAGTGTTAGCTTGATGACGTGAAGGTTTTTGTTTTTTTTTTAATTTTGAGTATCCACATATTCTTAGGCACTCATGACATAACTAACATTTTCTGATTTTTCCAATATTTACAAGCTATGTAGTTCAGCTATTTACAGGTTCTGTAATTCAGCTACTTTTTTTTTTCAAATTATTTCAACTCTCCAAATTTTTCTTCAGTATATTTATTGGAAAATAATTTTCATATAAGTGGACCTGTGTGATTCTATCTGTGTTGTTCAAGAGTCAACTGGATATATATGTGTGTGTGTTTACAATATACATCTATATGTTACTGCCGGATGTATACGTTGTCATGTGCCCTTGAGTTGGTTCTGATTCACAGAGACACTATGAACAACAGAATGAAGCTACTATTTCACCAACCTCACAATTGTTGCTGTTTGTGCCCACTGACCCACTGTTGCAGCCACTGAGTCCGTCCACATCATTGGAGTTCTTCCTTTTTTGGGATTACTGTGCATATATTACTCTCCAATCCATACAAATAGTTGCTGTCAATAGATAACTGCCACATAGCAAGCACTGGGGGGTCTCGCACAGCCAAGGGGCCATTACCAGTGTTCTATAACAAGAGATGTTTTCCAGAGAGATTGACACAGCATTAATAAAGGCCCTCTGCATCATCCTGGAATGTCTTGGTAATGCACATGTTTAAGCACTTGACTACAGAGCAGCATGGCATTTGGCTTCTAAATAGCACTTTTGAAATTAAAAGATTTGAAACATATTTTAATGACTACCTCATAAGTGAACAAGGTGATATCGTTTATACATTTAAGGAAAGCTTGTCCATCATCAGTAGCTGCTTTTACATGACAAATGCCAAAGGTTGGTGATTAGAGTTCACCCAGAAGCACCTCAAAAGACAGACCTAGAGACCTCCTGTGTAGGAGACAAGCTTGGAACCTCTATGGAGCAGTTCTGCGCCATCCTCATGAGGTTGCCATGAATTGAAATCATCTTGGTGGAAGCCTGCTAAATAATTACACATCATGAAGGCATAGGGGAGTGTTCTGGGGGAGGGGGGGAGGCTGCTAATATAGTGAGACCAATAAGTACATGGTTTTTTCTTCCTAATAATTTTCCTTAGCAACAGATCTCATCATTTTTAGCCCATCAGCGCTGATACGCCCAAACAAAAATTATATTAAAAATATGGGAAGATCACAATCAATACTGTGAGTTAGAATAAAGACCTGAATCTAGCATGTTTGGAAGGTGCTCAGCTCTCACTCCAGGCTTTTACAACTCTGTAAGATAATAAGCTATGGAAGCCTGCTGTGGGCTTCTGATTCCCACCTAGGTGTTGGTATAGTCAGAGGTTATTCCTCTTCCAAATTTGTCGAAATTCCCCCTAAAAGTGTTCATCTTTAAGGTCAAAGATATATTTTGCTTTGAGTTTCCTGGATTGTATCAGCCCTATTGACATGAATGATCACATTGACGTTGCAAAGATTTTGTCATGGAAAAGCAGCTACTGACTATGGACAAGCTCTTCCAAATGTGTACACAGTAATACATTGTTCAGATATTATGAGGCATCATAAAAATATATTTCTAAATACCTTAATTTCAATAGTAATATTTAGATGCCAAATATACTGCTGCTTTGTGGGAACCAGCAGCATTGCTAAAACTTTTCCAAAATATTACCTAAGTATGAATTGCTTTTTGTGTGTGTGTGTGTGAATTGTTTCAATTTTCTTTTATTTTAGCATGAGAATTTGGCTATGTCTATGGAAAGGATTAGCAATTTCACAAAATGCAAATGAACTTTCTGGTTGCTAGCAAAAAGAAATAACTTTTTTATTTGGACAGGTGATCTACATCACAATTTGGACAACATTATTTCCTGTGCTGTTGTTGTTTGCTCCCGTTGAGTTGGTTTCCATTTGTGATGATCTTATTTAGAACAATCAAAACACTGCTTGGTTCAGCACCAACTTAAATTTGAGAGGCTTATTATTTAAAAGGAAGAATCAGGTAAGATATAAAGCAAGAGAAGGGCCAGGACGAAAGTAAAAAACTAAATCTTCAGCAGATTAAATGAGAAAGCAATCACATTTCACAGAGGAAATTAACCATAAAGGACTTCCAGGAGTCTGTGCTTGTGATAGAGTGCAGAAAAGTGATGGCATCAGGACTGTAGCCAAACTGCCATGGTTTCCGTCTCTTTCCTCAACATCCTGGTTAGGTACCCTTGTTAAATCTTATCAGAGATGTGTGTTTCCTTTTTCCTGCATGTTTCAGAATTGCAATCTGCATGACACCGTTGGATTTGATTAATGTCTTTCTCATCCACTCATCAATCATAGTAGCATGGTCCACTTTTGCTCACGTTTGAATCTTCACTACCTAATAAACGGAAAAAAATAGCGGGTGGGTCAGTGATGCACGAGATGATGCCAGGGGGAGAGAGTATACAAATAAAGGTACAGAGGCAATATCTAAAAGTAAACTAATCAAAGAATCCATTCAAAGGGACTGAAGGACAGAAAGTACTTTGAGGGGAGCCTGGGATATGAAGGTGAAGAGCTTTGTTGGGAGGGCTTGGAAGGGGAAGCCCACTAGAAGAGCAACATAAGCAAAGTACCCCCCCCCCTTTTTTTAGTTTCTGGCAGTACATGGTTGTAAAACAAAAATTTGGAAGTTTAAATCCACTCAAGGTCATCTCAGAAGGAAAGCCCAATGATCTACCTCTGAACTGTCAGCTGGTGAAAACCTGGAGAGTACAGTTCTATGATGAAACACATGGGGTTGGCATGAATGGAACTCACTCAGTGGTATCATCAGTTCATGGCCCCTAGAGATATCTTCTTATAGCCTACTGCTAAAGGATGGAAACGACCTAAGAGCATCCCCCCCACCCCCAGCCTTCTCACTGAGCTTATGGGTTGACATTTCTTCTTCCTCAATTTGTCTAAGGCAGACATGAGTCATTCTAACCACCCATTGTTTCATTAAGCAAAGATGAAGTATTTGAAACTAAGGAATTCTTAGGGGGCAGAGGTGTCCTCAGCAGGGAGAGTAGGCTGACACGAGCATGGCCTCCTTACTGAATCTGCGGCACACTGCACTGACATCTGGCTTGCAGTCAGAGTGGGTGTTGTCAGGATGGGCTCTACTATGGAGAGCCCAAACCTGAGAGAACTCATCTCAGTTCTCGCTTCACCTCACACTGTCAGTTTCTTCAGAGTGGCTGAATTGTCAATCAAAAGACTTCTGTTTAGCTCTGAGACAACATGCACTGTTCTATGTCAACAGACAAGGTTGGGAGGTCGAATATGCTCTTTCCCATAAGTAAGTCAGAAGAGAAAGCCAGGCTTTAATTGCTACCAACGCTACATCGCTTTATATCATAAATGGACATGAGAAAGACAGAGAGTAAATGTTTCATGAATTAGTCAACAGTCAGAAGACTTAGAAGATCACTGCAGTTCTCAGCTTTAGCATTTTCACTGGTGATTCACCTAGTATCTCCAGTATGGGAAACATGGTTGAGATCAATATGCTCATAAAGATCTATTTACTAGGGTGGGGGGAACAGAGAAAGTGCCACTGCATGTAGCAAAATTGACAAATGACAAGGCTTTGTGAATGTCAGACATCTGCAACACTGTTTACATACATTCTAAGAGAGGAGAAGCTGAAGGCAAAAGGAAAGTTAGGAGGGGTTTAACGACAGCTCCAGCTAGGAGATAATTGTGAACATGGAAAGGAAGAATCATATGTGAGAATAAGCAGAGACAGAACAGGCAAGATCTGCCAATTGGTGGAATATGGAAAACACGTGATTTAAAAGGTGCAAAACATTCTAAACTTGTGAGCCAGGATAAAGTGATAACATTGATAGAAAGTGAAAATGGACCAGGGGGCATTGTGTTGGGAGGATGTTGACCTCAGATGGGAACAGATTGAATTCAAGGTGGTGAGGAGAAAACAAGAGACAGACAGACATTTAAGCACTTGATTTAGAAAGAAACACTTTGTGTACATAGAAAGCTGCAGAGACAGAAAAGACTGGAAGTGACCCAAAGCTTTAAGCTAGATAATTGTCTACTGCAATATTTAAAAGGGAAGGGCCATTAAAGAAAAAGGTAGGCATTCAAAATCTGCAGACAAAAAAGAGAGATTATTGTTGTTATGTTGTTGTTGTTGTTGTTGTTGTTGTTGAATGCTGTTGGATCAATTCAGACTCATAGCAACCCATGTGATAGAGCAGGACTATTCCACCGGGGTCTTGTGGCTATAATCTTCAAGGAAACATCACCATGCCTTTTTCCCATGAAGTGGTCTCAAATCACCATTCATTTGGTTAGCATTTGCATACTACTTAAGGGTTGGGCCACCACATTTCCATGGGAAATAATATGACTGAGAAAATCTGGCTGGAGTTGGTCAAAGTAAAAACTGAAAACCGTGTGGAGATAATGCACATCTTGTGGAGCAGGAGCCTCACTCTCAAAGGTAATGGTAACTACCCAAGGCTCCCATATTTTAGAAGGAACAATTTTAGAATGTAGAAGATGTTAATAAACTGTAGATGAAGGGAATAAAACTATAGAGATGAAAAGAAGTAACAAGAATTATAGTACACATGATGAGAGAGAATTCTGTGTGAAGAATTGGTTTTGAATTGGCATTAATGAAGCAAGATGAAGACCACTATTCAAATTATCCTTCCTAGGAGTTAGGACACATGCATTTGTAAGATGGAAGATCTAAAGAGAACTTGAGGAAGAAAAATTGGTAATATGAAAGAGTTGATTCTAGTAGCAGAAAGAAGTGCATTTCAAACACTATAAAAAAGATGAGTGACTACCATGGAATTGCCCATATCACTAAACTTTAATGCACTTATGAAGCAGGTAGGGTTAAGTAGGTGGTTTGAAAGGGGCTATAGTTAGGGATTATGTCAAGAAGACTGCTGGCTAGGAGCTGAGTCAAACTTTTCAATCAAGTCACAGCATCTTCTTGATGTCATAAGCCTTTTGGACCTGAGCAAAACAGAAATGATCTCTCTCTCTCTCTCTCTCTCTCTCTCTCTCTCTCTCTCTCTCTCTCTCTCTCCCTCACCCCCTCTGGCTTTTAGCCTGCTGGAACTCTGCTGACCTCCACAGTCCTATGTGGCACTCCCAAACTGAGGGGTGTCCAGCACCCTGCCCTGTCTTCACTGACCTTGGGTCCTCGTGATTCTGCACCCACCAACCTGTGATAATCCTATTACCTGCTTCCTATTACCTGCTTCCTATGTCACCAGCCTACAGCTACATGAGTTAGGACAGGGATTTATGGACCAGCATTGGACTTGTGCACTTGAGTTAGACTGGGTTGGGATGCCTTCTTGACACACAATTACATCTTGATCTAAAGCTTTTTTGTACACTGTGTTACTTACATAATTTCATGGCAACATGAAGATATATAGAAGTGTAGGGATGGAATTGAAGCTGTCAATCATGTCACAGTCTTAAGGTGCTTCTCTGTGGGCATGACCTTCTCATGAGGAGGGTCCAGAGAACCTTGCTTTCTCTCTCTGCCTTCACAGTCCTGCTCGTGAGCTGCTCAGGGACCTGTCAGATCCTTGTGATGTTTGCACTAACTTTGGCTATAGGAAGCTTTGCACCCATAGGCCTGTGATATTTCTGCATTCTGCATCATTGTATGTGGTGGCATGGGCTGAAGAGTAAGCCACGGACTAGGATCAAACTTAGGGACTTGAGTTGGGCTGTATTGGGATGCGTTCTTGATATAGAATTACTTCTTGAAATAAAGCTTTTTCTTACACACATATGAGTGTCTCTGGATTTGTTTTTCTGGTTAACCTGGCCTAACATAGATACGCATATGTGTGTTACTGGATTTGTTTCTCTACGTCACCTGGCACAACACACAAGATAATAAGAAATCCTTGTTTGCCAACTTAAGTCTTAAGAATTATTTAACATCTTCGTGTATATCTTCAGGTTGATTTAATGATGTATAGTTCAATAATTCATGATGAAACCTAAATAAGTGCTTTTAAATAATAAATTATAACATTTGTCCAATATGAAGTGACCATATAAACCATATATTTAACACTAAAACTCGTAGAGGAAGCCGTCGTACTGACAATAATGAGGAAACTGGACATGGATTTCTAAATCAATAGGATATCATCTCCTTGAAAGTCCCCTGTGGACGAAGACAACAATTGAGCAAGGAGACCATCAGTGTTCCTCTCAAATTACAGCATCTTCCTTTCTGTCCATATCCATTTGCCATGAATTCATAGCATCAACCCCATTTGGGAAGCAATCTTCTTTTTGATGGATTGAAACACAAACCTGTTTCACACTGATTCTGAAGAAAGGTCTAGGGATGTCACTTGTCGATTGCATTCTGACATGTTCTTAAGTATCAGCCTCGTTCTCTTAAAGCAACCTGGACCAGGAGTGTACAATGTTAGCACACTCAAAGTAATGAGATTGAGACTGAACTGAACCATTACTTATTGCTTGCTTAATGATAATGGTGGTAATGTGGTTAGACCATTTATACAATCAGCCTATTATATTACATTACATATATTCCCTTTCCCCCTGAGTAGGGTAGTTATAAGTGGAGACTTTTATAAATTATATAATTACCCGTTACTTTTAAATATTACACTAATTACAAAAGGAGACTTACCCCCAGAGCTCCAATTAGAAGATGGATGGTTAACAGAGAGTCTCAACTTCCAGCAGAATTATAGTTTGCAGAAATATGCGTGAAACCAGGGCCTTAGATTTCTGCTTTAGTTTCACTTACAATTCTAAAAATTCTGATGGTTTTGGTATTGCTCAGTAGTTTTGCTGTTTTAATCATCTGATTGCTCTAAAAATGATCTCTTAAGAAGGAATCAATTTAGAAAACAGATACATTGAAAAAATCATCTTAAAAAAAGAAAAAAATTATCTTTACCTTTCATTTTTCCAGTATCAACATTATACTTTCATTTCTATTATTTACAGAAGCAATAATCTCCCTGTGTAAGCCCTCATGAATATGAATAGTGAAAATAAAATTTTTACAAAGACAGTTGTGAAAGTGTTTAATACTCTAGTTGAGGTATTAGTTTCACAATTCCAAAGAAAAGGAATATCACATACATATTCCTTTAGTTGAATGTACTTGGTGACCTAATAAGGCTTTGTAATTAACTCTTATAAAATGTGTTTTTGATCATTTTATTGGGGGCTCATACAACTCTTAGCACAATGCATCCATGCATCCATTGTATGCCAAGCAACATTTGTACATTTGTTGCCATCATCATTCTCAAAACATTTGTTTCTATTTAAGTCCTTGGTAATAGCTCCTCCTTTTTTCCACTCCCTCCCCTTTCCCCCCTCCCTCTCAAACCCTTGATAATTTATAAATTACTATTCTGTCATATCATACACTGATGTCTTCTTTCACTCACTTCCCTGTTGTCCATACCCCAGGAAGTAGGTTATATGTAAATCCTTATTATTGGTTCCCCCTTTCTACTCTACCTTCCCCCCACCCTTCTGGTATTGCCCCTCTCACCTCCTGAAGAGATCATCTGTCCTGGAGTCTCCATGTTTCCAGTTCCTATCTGTACTAGTGTCTATCCTCTGGTCTTATCGGATTTGGGTTTGTCTAAGCTTCTGCAAAGACTATCAGTTTAAGTGGTGGTGGTTGTTGTTTTGGTGAGTTCTTCTATCTAGTTCACAGTTAACATTTTTTTCAAATTTATCTTCTTTTTGTTTTGTTTTGAAAATGCTATCCAAACTCTGTTGAAATTATAGCTGATTTACCGACTATGTCTTCTGCTGTCAGTACCAACTCTTCTTCGAAAGCTGATCATGATGAGCCCGAGGCCTGTCTGAAGGGTGTGAGGCGGTCTCTTTGAGCACAATGCTTTGATTAATATACAGAAAAGAATTCTGACCATGAGAGAAAATCTACATCATGAGCTGGATAATTGAGGAGTGTGTGGGGGGTGGGGGTGGGGGTGGAGTCCTTACTCTTCTTGCAACCTAGGATGCTTATGTGAAGAAGACATTTTTCCCTCTGCTTCATTAACACATTGACCTCTGGTTTGGGCATTGACATCTATGCCCTGAATACTCACTTATTCATTTACCACCTTACTTTTTAAACCAACTAGGGACAGTAGCCAAGTGGGTGATGATCTGAAAGGTTGCTCTGAATGGCCAACATAAACTCTGTTAGAAAGTAAAAGTCAAATGAACATACTCATGGATCCCCTTTTCTAAGGTCGCCTTGCAATAGAGGAGAAAGGAATCACCTCTTGACCCTTTGCCTTTCCCCCATCCCCTTTCAGGCCACTTTTTCCTTTCAATAAGTGATGCTGTGAGCCTAAGGCTGACAAGCGAACCTTTTCTATTAAGAGCAAGATAGCAACCACATTGGGCTTTGTGGGCCATCTGGTTTCTGTCGCTCTGATGTCACCGCTGGGGGGAGAGCGGAAGCAGCGGGAATGAACGTGCTGTTCTTTCCCAAAGGGGCTTGAGTTATAAACACTGACATTTGGATTGCATATTAGGGTAAGGTGTCACAAAATACTGCTCTCTATTTCAATATTTTAAAGTGTAAGCACGTTTCTTTGCCTGTTGAAAATCTGAGGATGCAGACACACACTCACACACAAATAGATCCCCCCCACCCCCCAAACCATTGGGATTGGGCCCTTCTTCTTTGATTAAATATAATGCATATGAATGTGACCAGATTTCAACCCCTCAAAAGACTATGCTTTTCCTACTATGGCAAGCAACCCTGGATTGAAAAGCAGTAGATTAAACAGATATTTGGGCCTTAACAGATTTTCCACTTTTCCCAATATTTATTCTGAAGAAGGCATTATCGACACACTTTGTTTGTGAATTTGCAACTCTTCAATTCATTAGAGTGACCTGACACAAAGTGCCAAGGTCTACCCTTTACCATTTCCCTTGCCAGCTCCCCTTGTCTTTGCCATCTTTTGTTCCCTGCTTTATCCTTGTTGAACCTCCTTTTAATTTGCTAACAGGTGGCAAGAGACAAAATGGCTTAGAATGAAAAAGGCTAGAAAGATGGGAGAAAGGGAAGGGTGAAGGAGAGAAGCACCATGAGGAAGGGGGCTTTTTATTAGAGTCTTGAAAACATGTCATGAGGAGGGGGAGAGATGCAGTCACCACACTTATTTGTCACTTCACTGTCTCTCCTCCTCCTGTCTTCAGGGTGTTCTCGGGCCTTTCAGCCCCATTTCTTACCTAATATATTTTCCTCCTTCTTTTGAATTTCTTAGCTGATTCTCTCTCTCTCTGTCCCACTGTCTCTTTCATTGTTTCCTTCTCAGGACAACATGGGGGCTCACCTCCTTGTATTTGTTGTGATGATCTCCTACGCCTCTCTCTCTGCTTTTATATTAGGCTGAGTTTTCTGAAAGCAACAAAATCGGCGACACTCATAGATGTGTAAGAAGGAACTTTCTAGCAAGAAAGCAGCTCAGTCCAGTCCATCTCAAGGTGGTGGATCCAAGGTTAGCTGGAGACTCTCAGACTTGGGAAGCTGCCAGTGGGTGAAGAAGGAACAGGAAACAGGGAAATGACCAAGTCACGTGAATCAAGGTCCACAGGAACATGGCAGGGCACTGACAGCTTCCAGGAATGGCAAACCCTACATACTTCCAACTAGGAGGCATCATCAAGTGTGACCTGATGGATAGGTTAACTGCCACCACTACCTTCATATGGGTATATCAAGTTGACATAAAATCTAGCTATCACAGCTTCCAATCACTCTAGAGGACTACTGTGGCCATTTGATTTTTCTTGAACTTGCATGAGTGGAGGAGTGGACTCCAACCCTATCCATCAGATCATAACCTGACGAGTCCTCCTGTGAAGTGTGACCTTTTTTAAAGGGAGGATCTGGGAATCTCTCCCTTCTCCCTCTCTGAACTTTTGCCATTCTGTTTGCTAGGATTCTGTGCTGACCTCCAGAGACGGCCTCAGGTGAGCCTTTTGACCCACGAACTGTGGCCCCCTGCCATGTTTCCACAGGCTTTGGATCCATGCCATTCAGCATCGCCTGCCCTATGAGCTTCCTGTCTCCCACATTACCTTTGTATGCCCCTGGACCATAGCTACCTGAGCCCGAGGAGGGTTCTGGCTAGCATCAGACCATTGGACTTCAGTCAGACTAAAGGGGGATGTCCTCTTAATCATAAAGACCAGATTTGAAGCAAGACACCATTGACCAAGGGGAGGAGGAGTTCTTGTTTAAAAATTGGTTTATATAAAGCAACAACAGTGCAACCATAGTATTGCAATATACTTATTTTAATCTTACAATACCGTGGGATATTGTTAAATTGTTAAAAAGTGAGATGTCTGGTCATAATGACTTCTGATTTTTTGTTTGTTTGTTTTTGGGCATCACTGCCCTCTGGTAGTCATGGGAGCTACCCAGCCTGGCTCCTGGAGAGCCACTGCTAGATTTGAACCGCCAACCCTGTGAGCCGCAGTCCTGCACTCAACCACTATGCCACTGGGGTTCAACCATGACTTCTGATATTCTACATGTTTCTTTAGACAACCCAGGCTAACACAGTTGCCTTGTATGGAAAATCCACTAGGTGATTGGGCCCTGCCTGCCTAACTGGGTCCCTTTTTTGTCCAACTCTTACAAGAAAGGGCCTTCTGCTTACTTCAGAATCATGGGGAAAGCATTCACTTTCTTCCTGTGCTTATATACTGAAATGGTGTGACTGGGCCTATAGACACTGACAGTGCCATGCACATAGTGATTATAACTCTATCCATTCCCTTTGTTGAACCAAGAATCCAGTATCTATCATCCTTTAAACTAGTTGCCTTTGTGATGACACTGAGCAAGGTGAACTCATGTGTTAGGGTAGCACTGTGCCCCAGGGGGTTTACAGTAGCTAATTTTTTTGAAGTCAGATTGCCAGGCCTTTTTTCTGAGGCACTCCTGGGTGAACACAATCCTCCACTTCTTTTGTTAGCAACGGGTGCATTAACTGTCTTCATCGGACACACTTTATTGACTTGTGTGAGTCATTGGGGATTCCAATTTTTACTACTATTCTTTAGGATTCAAATATACGTTCCTCCCCCCTCTAAATGGGTTCAGTAATGAGGAAAACTAAAAATGACTTTTCATCAATCATTACGCCTCATGTAACATATATTCCCTCTTAAGCATTTAAAGTATACATATGCTGTAACTAAAAAAAGATAGGGCTATAAATTCCACCACCCAGACATAACCATAGCTAACATAATCTCTTAAATATGAATACACATATGTATCAGTCACCCACTGATCAGAGAAGCAAAACTACTTGGCAATGTACATAGACAATGCATCTGCCCTTTCTCAAATAGTGTAAAGTCATTGCATGACCTGAGATTGCTGACTTTGTGTCTTGTGCTGGAGGCAGGAGAAATTTACTAGGCTAGATATAAGTTCTGAACTTCAATTGGTTTCCTTAAGTAAGAAAGGAATAGTTGGGCTGTTAATTAGTATTTGTATTTACATTAAAGGATAATAATGTAGATAACATGCTACTCATAGTTTCTGATAGGCAGTAAGAGCTCAATAAAAGTTAGTAATGCTTATTAATAATTATTAAGATGGCTGATATACTTTCTAGCACCCACAATTCCTAGCTATGGATGTTGTACATTGTTCCTATGTCTGCTTCATCACCTCCTAAGTGGAGCCAATGATGCTTTTTCCAAAATGGTGTTGTAAGAATTAACGACTTAAATTAAAAATAGATAATAGAAAGTCTAGTCTAAAGAGAATACTTCAAGAAAAATCTAATATTGCTCTAATGCTAAGATTTCTTTAATATCCATCTGCAGTCTTGCCTGGTCACTAGCTAATATTGAAGCTATCATTATTTAAATCCCTTTTATTTTTTTTACCTCTTTGTGGAAGCATAATATAGGATTGAAAGTTTATCTTTGTTCTGTTCCATGACTACCCAATAGCTCAAAATATCAAGCTTTATTTCAAACTTGAGTATTTATTTTTCATTGGTTGTTTATGCTTCCTTTCAATGCATCTAGGAGACGAGATTGAGTCTTGTGAAATTTCTGATTTTGTTGCAAAAGTAAAGGTCACATAAGGAAGTTCTATATAGTTATTACAAGATTGAATAGAATCAAGAACATGTCTTTAAACTAACACTTTATTAGCGGTCTTAACCTTTTGTGGGTCATGAATTTCTTTTAGTGGCTGGTGTAAGCTATCTATTTCCCTTATACACACACACACACACGCATACACACAAAACACCTTAGTTATTTCCATCATCTTTTTATTGCATTAGTTATTCATTTCTCTCATGATGCCTTGGATATAAGACATATAATATGTGATTCATATAAGCTGTAAGTGTAAGTTAAAATCTTAAAATATTTTCCTAAAAATATGCTTCTTATAGTCTCCACTTTAATGTAAAAATTGATCACTTCTCTAAATATTATATTAATTCAAACTGTAGAAATAAAACTAGAAATGTAAGACCTAATCATGCTCCACTTAAATTTTAATGTGAAGACAGATATTTTCCAGATTAAATATGAAGTGGACACGGTGGAAGAAATGCTACATGACTCTGTGAAAACCAGCTTTGGCAATCAATTTTGAGTTTTCACTCAAAGGCTGAAAACTCCAACTGACAATTGTTCGTAATAGCAAAACAAATAGAATCAGAATTCTCAATGCTGTGTTTGCCAGATGGAACTGGGCTTATTTTAAAAAACAGCAGAATGTCCCAGGTACTCAGGCTGAATTTATTCCATATCACATTCTTTCCTCTCAAGCCAAGGATGTGAACTTTCTAAAGCCTGCAAGTCAGCAAAGGAAGGATTAAGAATCTGCGGCCCACTTTCAGGTCATCTAAGGAGAGCTAACTATCTAAAGAGTTCTGTGGTATTTCCAGGTGTCTGTAGACTTTGGCTTATATAAAATTTGACTGAGATTGCTTGATATTTCATTTCAGCTTTCAGAATCCCTTACCCAGCAAAAGAAAGTTTTCAGAATGGTTTGTTTCCAATCTCTTCTTCTGGAATATCTGCTTCATCAAAAGCTCTCATAGTTTAAGACAGCACTAATAATGCTGACTATAGGGCCTTAATGGCATAGATTATATAATTTATGTGTCAAAATTATCTACCAATGAACCAGTTCAGAATGAGTCAACTTCACGCCAAATGATTCTGAAAGTGACTGTCTTTCCTTCTGACACATTAAAAGAATAGTGAGTGAATGGAGATTATGGACTCTGCTAAAAGTTGGTCAAACTTAAGGGAAACACAGGTGATCCAAAAACAGTGGTGAGGAGGGTGTAAGAGGCCTGGTAGGGCTTGATCAAGGGCAATGTAGCCAAAAAGAATTACTGAACCCCAAATGAAGGCTGAGCATGATAGTGGGACAAGAAGGAAATAAAAGGAAATAGGAATGAACTAAGAGGCAAAGAGCATTTGTAGAGATTGTAATACAGGCATGTACATATGTAAAAATATTTATGTATGACGATGGGGAAATAGATTTAGTATTAAGGTAGGCTTATAGGTTTAGTATTAATGTAGCAGATGCACCTTGGGCCTCTATTCAAGTACTCCCTCAGTGCAAGTCCATTTTGTTCTATTAAGCTTGTTTTCTATGATGTTCCCCTTCCTGACACAATCACCGAAATCAAAGCAGGTGCATAAGCAAATGTGGTAAAGAAAAGTGATAGTTCCTGGCTTTCAAAAGATTTATCTGGGGTCTTAAAGGCAGGGAAGTAAACAAGTGGCCATCTAGCGCAGAAGCTACAAAACCAGCCTGGTATATGGAAGAAGCACACCAGCCTGTGTGATCCTGAGGTATTGATGGGATCAGGGATAAGGCATCAAAGAACAAAAAAAAATTGCCATTGTGAATGAGGGGGAATGCAGAGTGGGGACCCAAAGCCCATCTGTAGGCAACAGGACATTCCTTTCTAGAAGGGTTGTGGGGAGGAGATGAGGCAGTCAGGGTGCAGTGTACCAACAATGAAACATACAACTTTCCTAAAGTTCCTAAATGCTGACTTCCTTCATTTGTTACTTCTCATAAAGACAGCACCGTGTGAGCATCATTCCTCCTCTCCAGCCACAAGGATAGCACAGCATAATTGCCATAGATTCTTCTTACACTGCTCAACAGATTATCAAAAGCCCACACGCTTCAAATGGAAATCTCTAAAGATATACCTGAACAGCCATCCTTGCTTTCAGTAACACATTAGTGTACAAATGCATGCACTAACTAGTTTATTGTTATTATAAGTCATCACATGAATTGGTTCAAATATAATGATAGCAAGTTTGTTCAAAAGGTCTCCTTTAAATTCCTTCCAAATTCATTGTACTTGGTCAATTCACCAAGTTAGCTAAGGCTTCACCAAGAAAGTTTTCCTTTCCTTTCATATTTAATTTCTATTTATGGTGCCAGTCTACATGGGACTTATATGTCTAGCTCCATTCTGCTTCCCCATCCCTCCCATGAGACCAAGACCATTTCAATATGGTTATTATTTCCAACTTGTTCTAACTTTAAATACTCATCTCCCATTATATAATTTACTCTCTTCCTAGGCTTTTTTTGCTATTCAGTCATTGATCTCCCCAAAATATATGTCAATGTTCTCATTCATGTATCTAAGACTATGATTCTGTTTGAAAGTAGGAACTTTAAATATGTTATTTGTAGGTTAACAGGATACCACATTGGAATAGTGTTTGTCTTCATCTTTTATGACTTTTGTGTTTATAAAAGAGAAAAGAACAAAGATCAAGAGAAGATTCATATACAAGACAAGAAATATCAAGGGTTGCCAGTTGTCACCAGAAGCCAGGAGAGATTTGAAACAGCCTCTCTAGTAGAGTTCTCATGAAAAACATAAGAGTCAACACTACAATTTCAGGTGCCTACTCTCCAAAACTATAAGACAATAAAATTTTGTTTTCATAATCTCCCCTTTTGTGATATTTTACTATGGAAGCATTCGTGTACTATCTCAAAAAATGTGGTCACCAGACTTTTACCTTGCTGTCTAATAATGTATCTTCATAATATATTCTGGAACATGTATTGCAATTCCCAAATTAACAGATTTGCATAGTGAATAACATTTAATATATACTACAGTGATCTGTGTGTATATAAAAATTAATCTCCATTTTTAACTATTATCCATTAATATCTGTAAAAATGCCAGCATTAGGTAAGATTGCATTCATTTTCTGGTTTCTACAGTTTATTTTCAACTTGTTTAAACCTTTATTCAGTGAGTCAGTTACAATACAATAGAGAAAAATTTCTCAATCCTATTTCCTTTTACATTTTCTGATATTTATGTGGATCATTATTTTCCATAGGATCATTATTATATAATCTTACTGTTCCCCATAATATTTATGTTTTCCACATTTGTTTTATAATTTTCATAAATCTGTTTAGTGGATATTCTGGCATCCGACTCATTGCCCCTGAGTCTATTCTGATTCATAGCAAGCCTATTGGACAGTCTAGAACTTCTCCTGTGGGTTTCCTGAGACTGTAAATTTTTATACAATCATCCTTCTTCCTCAGAGCTACTGGTGGTTTTCAATTGCTGGCCATGTGTTAGTAGCCCAAGGTGTAACCAACCATGACATCACAGTTCCTTTCGGCATCATACCTCCAAAATTGTGAGAAATATCTTGTCTTTTCCCCTATTTTTTCCTTTCGGTTGACTTGCATGTCTTAAAATCAACTGGAAACCAAATGATACATACCAAGAATTGAACTTCCAAGTGCAAACAAGTGTGACAAGTAGAAGTAAAGGCTAAACAAAGAAATGAAAAGAACACCAATGCTTTCTTCCAAGTAGTTTCATAGACAGGAGCTAGCAATATTCATAGCTGCAGAATGTGATTCCTCAAAATCCAATAGTGCAATCAAATGCTGGGTTTCTTGTTTAGTCATGGGGGAACGTAGTGACAGCAACTTGTTTTGGGTTGCCTGTGCAATCTCATGAGTGACTCTTGCCCCAGTTTTTCTCAAGACTTCACAGTCTTGGAATTTTGCTTGGCTTCATTAAGTAGCCTCTATTGGTCATATTTTTCCACTTGTCTGTCAGCTTTGTTGTGCTGTGGTGGCTTGTGTATTGCTGTGATGCTGACAGCTCTGTCACTGATATTTCACATACTAGTAGGGTCATTGAGAGTGCATAGGTTTCAGCAATGCTTCTAGATTAAGAACAGACTGTGAGGAAGGAATAGGCTGCCCACTCGAGAGGAAGTAGACTCTGAGATCCCTTTGGATATCATCAAAACACGTGCCAGTTACTGAAAAACCTTATGAATGGAAAGAGAGCATTGTCGGAGATAGTACCAAAGGATGAGTCCCTCAGTCAAAAAACCTCAAAGTATACCAGAGGTCGAGCTACCTTCTGAAAGTTGGGAACTTCATTTGATGAAGCAGCTGCAAGCATTAATTAATATTTGAAACTTAGAATATGAACCTAGGAAAATTGGAAATCATTAAAATGAAATTAAGCCCATAAAGATAGATATTTCAGGCCTTAGTTGAAATTGACTGATGTTAGCCATTTTGAATCAGAAAGTCTTATGAGTTACTATGCCTGGGATAAGATAATCAAAAGAAATAGCATTGCATTCATCTTCAAAAAGGACATTTCAAGATTCATGTTGATGTACGATGCTGTCTGTATGAGGACAATGTCTATCTGCATATGAAAAAATACAGTTATTACAACTATTAATCATGTGTATGCATCAACCACAGCTAGTGATATAGAAATTTAAGAATTCTACTGACATCTTCAATTTCAGTCTGAATTCAAACAGGCAACCAAGATGCATTGATAATTATTAACCATAGGAATGCAAAAGTTGAAAACAAAAAGAAAGGAATAATAATAATAAAATATGATATTTGTGAAAGAAATGAAGGCAGAGATCACATGGGATAATTTTGAAAAACCAATGATATCTTCATAGCAAATGCCTTTTTTTTTTCAACAACTCAGAAGACTACTATATACAGACACCTCCACAGATGGAATACACAGAAATAAAATTGACTACATTCATGAGACGAGATGATGAAGATGGTCACTATCTGCAGCTAAAGCTAGGTCAGGGACAAACGTTAGAAGAGACCATCAAATACTTACATGTTAGTTCAGGTTGAAGTTGGAGAAAATGAAAGCACTTCCAGGAGAACTAGAATACAGCCTTGATTGAGTCTCTCCCACCCAACTTTTGAGAACATCTGAAGATTTGATATATTGGACTCTAATGACGGAAGATCTAATAAGCTATGGGGTGATATCAAAGAATGCCATACATGAAGAAAGCAAAAGGTCATTGTAAATACAGGCAAGAAAGAAAAGATGAAGGCAGATGTCAGAAGAGACACTGAAACTCACCCATACATACAGTGTAAGGAAAATGGAAGAAGTGGTGAAGTAAAAGGACTGAACAGAAAATTTCAAAGGGCAGCCAGAGATGGCAAAGCAAAATATTATAATGAGAAGTGTAAAAACACAGAGTTTGAAAACCAAAAAAGGAAGAACACACTCTGCATATCTTAAATTGAAAGAATTCAAGCCTGGGGGTAGCAACACTGAAAAATTCTTTGAACAAAATACTGAGTGATATAGGCAGCCACAAAAGAAGATGCAAAGAATACACAGAGTCCCTGTACCCAAAAGAATTCATGGACATTCAACCATTTTGAGAGTTATCAATTGATCAAGAACCAATTGTGCTGAAGGAAGTCCAAGCTGCACTGAAAGCATTAGTCCAGACAAGGCTCCAGGAACTGACAGAACACCAACAAACTGATGAAGCACCGGAGACACTCGTTTGTCTAAGCCCAGGAATGTGGACCATTTGGCCAACTGACTGGAGGAGATCTAATTTGCACCATTTCCAAAGAAAGATGTCCAACAGAATGCCCAACTTATAGAACAATAGTGTTCGTATCACGTGCAAGTAAAATGAATTTCGTGCGAAAATTATAACTGGCTGTAAACTTAAATCTCATGAAGCCCATGAATATTTAATAAAAATATGATTTTAGTTATTTTATAAACAATGATCACCTAAATTTAATTTAACAAAAAGATTTAAAATAAACTCATTCATTAAACTAGGATAGGATCAATTGATATGATACTGCATACACCTTCTGTACATACACAGTCTGTTTATACACACTGATACATTTATATGTGTGTATACACATGTACAGAGAAAAACTTTCCTAAGAGGGAAAAACTGGTTTACTAAGAAAGGAAAAAAATGATCAAAAAGACATAGCTATTGGATTTTTCTGGAAACTCAGGACAAAGGGTTGAGTGTGATTGGTCAATTCTGGGAGTGCTATTTTGTATTCACCTAGCACTTTGCTTAACTCTAACAGATCCAGATTGGCAGGAAGGAAGAAAACCGTTTTCTAAACATGGGATAAATGAGATTTAAAGGATAGCTATAAGAAGATATCTCTGAAAATAAGTAAAACCCACAAAAATACTAATTTTTTGCTATCACTGGCACACCCACTTTGGTTTTCAGACTATCACTTTCTCTCTCCAGGTGGACCTTGAGAAATCATTACTACATATAGAATTTTCCTTTTGTCAAAGTATAAGTGTTTGAAGCTAGTAAACATTTGGATCATCTCACAGTTCATTTTCAATCAACAATGCTTTGATTAAAGTTGAGCTAATGTAAGTTATATTATGACCATGAAATTTGTTGGACAATGTGAATCGTTTGTGTATTTCATAAGGAAGCATCAACTTATTTTTGCCTTGTTCTTCTCTCGGATTCAATTGGTTTTGGACAGATTTGAAGAGGCCTAAGAAATCTATGAGAACTAAGCTCTTAGGTGACTCTTCTGACTAAATGTCATCATAGAAAGTCAATGAAGCCAGACTCAACATTGTTTAGATTTGGGAGTTGTGCAATATATTTCAGGCCAGAGTGAAAGACATATAGCCTATATCTGTATCATTTTTTTATGTAAGCATGTATTCTTTGAATTACGTTCCATATAATTGAGTTAGGACATTCATCCCTGATGTGACAGATTCATCCCTACACTGATTTTTATATTTGCACAATTGCAACTGATATTACTGTAATCCTAAAAGAACAAATGACGATATACATAAAAGCATGGCTCCTAGTGGTTTTTCGTAGTTTTCATTCTAATAGTTAGCAGCTCTTCCTGGAGTCCAATTGGCTACTTGGAGTCTGAAAGTGAAAGGGCTCCCTTGATCTTGAAACACTCAGGTTGAGGGAGTCCATGGTATGGATGGATTAAAAGGAATAGATTGACTGTTTATCGTCAGTCACGTGCCACTGACAAACTTTGCTTTCTCAGTACTCATGGGTAATAAAATACAGCAAATGTCCTTGGGTGCTTCCCAACCTGCCACTACTCAATTTTTCCTTGACAATGTGGCCCCAGTTCTCTGTGCTTTGTCATTTCCCCAGAAAAAGCACAGAGAACTGACCCAAAACCCAACTTGTAGGAGCAATAATACTAACCCTATCCTTGAGATAATTCCCATTGGCTGTGATGGGTTGGCATGGTGCTGGAAAACAGGTCTGCCTAGGAAGACACGAAATAAGTTTGCTGAAGTAAAAAAAATTAGATCCCCAAATAAGAATTTTAAAAGGAAACCTCATTTACTAAATTTTATGGTGGGAAAGGAGAAGGGAAACATAAATAAGCCTGTTGCTCAGCATACTATAATTAGTATTTCTTACAAATTATAGATTTTCTTTTATACCAAAGTACAACCTTAGACTAACTAACAGTAAACAGAAAAATCTGTGGCCAAGGTGAAGAAAAATCATTATCTGAAGCACAACTTTAGCAAGGATATTGGAGTCATATGATAAGTGTGTGGAAAAGGTTGTAATTGATCCAGTCAAGTATTATAAATCAAACATTTTTTTAAGATATTAGATTCTCTTCTTCACCCTCTGACAAGTAAATATGGATGACCTGAGTTTTAGATATTGGGGGCATATAAGCATAATCCATTTTTTAAAATAAGACACACACACAAACAAAAACCCACCTGTTTTTTTCTGCTTCTATACATTGTCGTATCTACATGACATGCTTGTGACTATGAGGTCAGCTGGTCTTTGACAAAGTGGGATTGAAAAAGATGGGAAAATAAAAGAAAGATTCCAGATTGTTGCTGATGTCACTGAGTTGATGAAATTAATCAACTTCAAAGTCCCTTATCTTCTATGAGATAATATAAATTCTTTGTAACTGAAACCATTGTCAGTTGAGATTTCTTCTATTAACAGTCAAACTGATATGCTGTTTAAACTAAATTTTTCTGCTTGCTTGATAGAAATAATAACTGCCTTCCACAATAGTCAAGAGCATTAACATTTTAAATGCTGTAATAGATAACACTCTTAGCAGTAGGCCTGATGTATACAAAGCATGAAGGACATAAAGCAGAATATTTCAGACAGAGAAATTACCTTCAAAGAAGCAAGCAAGTATGATTTATGGACTCTGAGTTCAGACGTATTTTGAGGAAATTAGAGCTGTCTTTATTTTAGCCAAATGTTTTTAGAAGCATATATTTCTGGATGCTAATATGTACTAATGTTTAAAAAGAGCCCGTGTAGAGTTACATTGATTGGCACATAATTACCTAAACAAAGTGAAACAAGTTTCTTTAGCATAACTGATATTGGATTATATTTTTATAAGCTTTGACTCTCCAATAAAAAGTATTTTACTCCTTTCTCCATTTAAAAAATCAAAGTGTTTAATAATTTTATTGTAGAAGGATGAAACTACTATATTTTAATGGTGACATTAAAGATACTGAAAACAGTATCTTCAGCCATTCAGATGATGAAATGTATGCTAATAGGATTTTAATTCTTGTGCCATTTTCTCAATGGGTATATCACCTGTGAAAGGGTTTTCAGGAAGGAGTACATATGTATGTAGGCCCTTGGGTCATTTGAGATCCAGGAAATCATCAATACTAGCTAGCTAGCATCCCATGCGCCACCAAAGATGAACAGCTGCTTTACAAATTCTCTGCATTGCATTGATGCGAATGCTTAGCAACACTATAAGATAGAGTGGACTTGTCACCATGAGTTTCTGAGGCTCCTTACAGAAGTAGAAAACTTGTCTTTCCACTAGGGAGAAGCTCGTGGCTTCGAATGGCTGACTTTCCAGGTAGAAACCCAACGTGTAACCACAATGCTACTAGAGGCATCATTTTAAGGTAAGATAATTAAATATTTGACCAGCGGGGTCTGCAAATAGTTTTCAATATTCAAATGGTCCCTGGTAGAAAAAAGTTCAGTATCAGGGATATTGAGGATGGAAAAAATCAGATTGAATTTGGGGAAGGAAACTCCAGTTAGAGAACAGGGAAGAAACTAGACTTTAAATGATTTCAATTTAATTTTAACCAGAAGTTGGAAGAATTTTGTAAAGTGTTAGAATTTTAGTATTTCCCAATGTTTGTCACCTTGGTTTTCTTAAAATTGAAAGGGCTTGTTTGCTTGTTTTCAAAGTCATTGTGAATATGGGGGGTGCTGTTATGCTGTGATGAATTATGCAGCCCATTTGGGGATGAGAAGAAAACAAGGGTCAGTGAGCGTGGGAAGAACTTTAAAGAGAAAAGAAAAACAAGAGAAACGTAGGACAAGAGAATGATTATGCCTGCGAAATTTCCTAAGGTTTTGATAAGATGAATAGCTTTATGAGATTCTTCTTCTCTTTCTCCTTCTCCTTCTTCTTCAAAAAAGACCCTGGATCATTATGACACAGCAAGGGATGAAAGGCAGACAATGTCTATGAATAGAACAGTTGTTTGCTCTTGTCCAGTCGTGTTAGACAACAGGGTTCTCCAGAGAAACCAGACTAGGACACTTATGATTTTTATAGATAAATAGATGATAGAAGATAGATAGACGATAGATAGAACATATGAAATCAACAGCTTATTAGTCCACAGAGCAGTACAAATGGCTCAGTGGAGCTCACTTCTGAGAGACAGCTAATACACTGGCAGTCCTTCAAGCCATGAGGGTCGCTGGGCACAAGTCAAGGAAGCAGTCTGTTGAGTCCTCTGAAGAACAATTAAGACCATCTGGCCACAGGGAGCAAATAGCAAGGCAGGTCACCAACAATCAGCCAGAGGACAGGTTATGACATTCCCCAGATCAAGCAATGTATACACCAGAAGCACGATGAAGGAAGTCTGGAAGGAACCTCAAACTACAGTGAGTCTGTCCATGAGTTGTGAGTCCCACAGGTAGTGGAGCTCACAAGTTGAGACAGAGAACCCGCTATGACAGCCACACACTGGTCTGATCATTAATTAGCAAGAGACAAGAAAGGTGAGGCTCACTGAACAATTTATCGCTCCATCCTTCAATTAAACTACACTTGAATTAATCCCATATGTATTCATTGGCCAGGTTGGCACAATAAACTGACCTATCACACCAGACATCTCTGATATATTGTGACACTATGTACAACAGAACGAATGATGAGTGGGTTTTGACAGCTATACTGTGCTGCAATTCATTGATGTTGCTACAGGGTATCTTGAGGGTACATTTTCCAGTACTAGATCAGACTATTTCATGTTGTGATCCATAGGATCTTCATTGGCTTCTTTTAGAAGTGGGTCTCCAATCTGGAAGCTCTACTGAAATGTGCCCACCATTTATGACCCTGCTTATATTATCAGTGGCATATTTTCCAGCATCATAGCAACATGCAAGATACCACAGTATGAAAAATTGACAGGACGAACACAATAAGGTTGCAAAGTTTGGGGTCAAGGATCTTGTTCTCAAACAATTATTAAAGTGTACTACAATAAGGTGGGTCATCAAGCGAAAAGGTCTGTTTGTTGCTGAGCCAAAAAAAAAAAAACAAAAAAAAAAAACCAATAAGGGGACTTGTGGATGTAGGAGTGGAAGTTCTAAGACCTTGAAGACTCAAAGAACCTTTGCTGCTAACAATGATGTACCAGACTTTGGTGAAAATCTTCATACTTCACCAAGTCAGTCAAAGTCCCTCTTTAGTGAAAAAAAAGTCCCTTGGGTTCTTTCTAATACTTACTGGTTTATGATGGTACTGCTCAACTTAGAAGAGCAGTTGGCTAGGGAGATAGGAGAAAATGAAATTAGCAAATAAGAAAATGCAAAGAGCTGAAGGAACGCAATTAGAGAAACTATTCTGGAGATAGAAAGATTTCTCCCAGATCTACCTTAAATTTACTTTACTAAAATAACTGAAACAACAGCTAGTAAATGAATTATCAGTGGTTACATGTTTTTATGAAATGATTTGGGGCTGTTAAAAGGCATTTTACTTTAGGGGAGAATCAGAAGCTTTCATTTACATGGGATCTTATTTTTAATTTAGAGAAAGCAATTGAAGAATTCAAAAATACTCATTCAACTTACCTAGGATCTTATGATAAAGGTTAAGAATGTAGAACACAGTTGTGGCATGAAAAGAGAGAAGAATTAGTTAATACAGCCCTGTAACATATAATGTACATGTAGGCATTTCTAGCCCATAATGTAACAGAATTAAATATCCTGATCAGAGTCCAAGATATAAGGAATGGAATAGCTTTCCTCATGAAACACATATAACTCAAGTCTCTTACATCAAAAGCAATTGCACTGCCAGGCACATGATGGTCAATATATACATGACCTACATTACTATGTCTTGATGTTGTTGCTAGGTGCCAGTGAGAAGATTTTGACCCATAGCAACCTTATGTACACCCAACAATTGTACCTTATGGTTGCTCATGAGCTTTTAAGACCTACTTGCTATTCACCAACGAGCCTTTTGAACATAAGTCTTTTTGAGCTGTGTTATTCTCATCGACCTTCTTGTCCCTAAGGTGATAAACTTGACCCCTAGGACTCAAGTGTTCATTCCTTCCAAGTGTTTGGTTACATCTATGAAGTCTTCATAACTTCTCCCACTCATGTCCAATATGCTCCACCACATTCATAAATATATTTACAACAATGCAGTAATTTAAGTGTTTCATGTACCAAGAATTCTGTAGTGTTCTCTCTGTTTAATTATCTTTTGAAAATATTCCCATGAAGTGCATCATGCCCTTCAGGGTCAACAAAACTCATGCGCATGATAGCAGCAGCAAGAGTCAAGGATTTCAAAGTGAAATAATATATAAATGCATACATACATACATACATATATACATACACACACGAGTGGAAAATCAGTGACTAAGATGACTTGTGATCTAGGCATGTCACGTTTGAGAACTCCAACAATCCTCAAAAATAAAGACGTGATCCAACCTGTTAACGGATTGACTCCACTAAACGAGCGATTAGGCTGATGCAAATGTTAGAGGGACCTGTATCAGATATGAAGGCATTGCTAGTGATGTGGACTGATGACCAAACAGAAAAGTGAATCCACCTCTGTATATTGACAATCCCTGCTAAAGCACAGAAGCTTGTTTGAGATACTTAACAAACAGGACCAGATTACAATATGACGTCTGCCCAATGTGCTCATCACAGAATGTATTGTGAATATTAAGAGCCACATGTTGTATATGTACATGATTATCATATTAGATGTTGATATGTGTAGCAAACACAAATTGAGTGAGTGGGTGGAAGTAATTCAAGACACTGAATTTGTCTAAAAGAATAAAGAAATGTCCATAATTGAAGTTTTGATGGAGATTTCTACACTCAAGAAGCCTACCTTCATCTTCCTGCTCACCATAGCACTGTTGTAAGTCGGGAACACACAGGCCAGCCTTTCTCCATAGGCTGTGGCACAAGCAGAACAGAGACGTGAACATTGCTCCCAAGTGCAACATTTGCTTCTAAGTCCTTAATTCAATAGAGATTTTATGCCCAGTGCCTTCCTTCATGTTCCTTACTCTATGCAACAACCTTCACCTCAAGTTAAACTATTTATTAGAGGAAATATCTGATTATCCAGCCACAGCCTGTCCTCAGTCCAGTTAATGAAGTCCAGACTGTTTTGGAACCAAAAAATGAGATCGGGGAGCGAGTGAAGCCAAAAACTATAGAGCAGACTCAAGAGACTGGTTTTGAAAGGAACAGAACGGTTTGGAGGGCTCTGTTATTACTCTGGCTTTATTTGAGTTGAAGTCTGGAGTCAGTCAAGACACAGGAAATACTTATTCCTAACATACTGCAGTGCCCAAGAGCAACTAGTTTCTGGCCTTAATTTAAGGAAAAGTTTTCTGTTTTCTGGGCCAACTGAATTAACTAGAAATAATTGACATTTACTTTGCTTCAGAGCAAACAAGGTTGAGGTTAGATGAATGCAAACTTCAGTGGAATCTAAAGGAGCATAGTCTATCTCTAAAACTTGGAGGGGATACAATGGTACTTGCCATAAATCTTCTCAGTATTAGAAGGCTAAATTTCCACATTTGTGAGTAGAAATGACCCATTGAGAGAGGGAATCAGAAGGTATGTTTATTGTGGCTAAACAACCACTTCTCCTACATGTCATAGAAATATTTGTATATCCAATAAAAAGAGAAGGAATTAATACTTATTATAGATTTATGCTTGCTAGATGTCTCATAAAGTATTGCATTTAACACTCACAGAAACTCAGATAGCATGTTAATATTATCTTCCCCTGATCAAGGAAACTAAGACTCACTCGCTCAAGAACAAAAAAACAGAAGTAGGTGGAGACTGTCCCCCAAAAACCTAAAACCATGTACTCTTGAAAAACGAACTTTTTAGAGTGGTTGGTAGTACTGTGGGCTAGGCATTGGCTGAGACTGACAGTTTAAATCCATCTGTCACTCTCAGGAAAAACATGAAGCTGACTCCCTCTGTCCAGATTTAATCTAGCAACTCCAAGGGGGCAGTTTTTCCATGAGACAAGATGTGACAGTCAGCTTTGAAAAGGTTTTACAGCCTTGGACATCTTATGAGGCAGCCCTACTCTCTCCCTACAAGGTTATATAAATTTCAATCAACTTCACCGCAGTGGTAATTTTTGAGTCCTTCGATAGTACAAATGGTTAATGTACTCAGATGCTAACTCAATATTTGGAGATTCAAGTTGATCTAGAGGCATATTAGAAGAAAGTTTTGGCAATCTACATGCAAAACACTATGAATTGAGAACCCCATAGAACAAAATTCTACTCTGAGACCCAAAGAATATCATGAGTCACAATGGACCAATTAGAAAGAAATCTCTACATTTTATTCAATTATTTTAAGTATTATCTAGTTATAAATGTATTTCAAAGCTATTTAGGAGGGGGTAGCCCCCCACCCCCCAAAAAGAGAAAAAAACAGTATTACACAGGGCAGAGCAGAGATTTTGTAACAAGCTTTTTTACTGCTAAGAAAGCATCAAGCAACTTGCTCTGAGTTAGTGCACCAAGTGACATCACCTGGAAAGGTTCTCTCTGGTTATAGTAAAATTTTTTGTGAAATAGTTTCAGTGAAACCTTATTTTTTGTGTGTGATAGCTAATTTTCTTTCTTTTTTATAAAATCTTTTTCTTGGGAGCTCATACAACTCATCACAATCCACACATAGATATATTTTGTCAAGCACATTTGTATATTTGTTTCCCTCATCATTCTCAAAATATTTACTTTCTACTTGAAACCCTGGTATCCACTCCTCACTTTTCCCTCCCTCAATGCTCTCCCATGAACCCCTGATAATTTATAAATTATTATTTTTCATATCTTACACCATCCAACGTCTCCCTTCACCCACTTCTTGGCTGTCCAGGGAGGAGGTTATATGTAGATCTTTTCTCCCTCACCTTCGCTCTACCCTTCAGTATTGCAATTCTCACCACTGGTCCTGAAGGGTTCATCTGTCCTGGATTCCCTGTGTTCCCAGTTTCTATCTGTACCAGTGTATATCCTCTGATCCAGCTGGATTTGTAAGATAGAATTGGGATCATGATAGTGGGGGTGAGGTGGGAGGATGTTGGAAGCATTTAAGAACTAGAAGAAAGCTTTATGTTTCCTTGTTGCTACACTCTACCCTGACTGGCTCTTCTCCTCCCTGTGACTCTTCTATAAGGTGATGTCCAGTTGCCTACAGATGGGATTTGGGTACCAACTCTGCACCCCTCCCACCCTCATTCAAAATGATATTTTTTTTTATTCATTGATGCCTGACACCTGATCCCTTTGACACTTCATGATCATAGAGCCTGGTGTGTTTCCTCCATGTGGGTTTCATTGTTTCTCAGCTAGAGGGTCATTTGTTTATGTTCAAGCCTTTAATACCCCAGACTGCATATCTTTTGATTGGTGGACACCATCAGCTTTCTTTACCACATTAGCTTGTGCACCCTCTTTTTCGTTAGCAACTAAGTAAGGACAGTGAGCATCTCAGACTGCCAAATTATTAGAACAAAATGTTCTTGTGTTGATGGAGTACTTAAATAAGAACCCATTGTCCATCTTTTTTCTTAACCCTAAATCTATAAATACATGTGCATCGCTCTATTTCCCCCTCATAATATTTAAATATACTTACATATGAAATGTCCTTTGGCTTCTAATTCTATCCTCTAATTCTTTTTTACTTTCCTCCAGTCCCACTATCTTGTCTAGCCTTCATTTGGGTTCCAGGAATTCTCCTCAGCTACATTGTCCTTGATCCAGCCCTGCCAGACCTCCTAAACACTCTTGACCATTGATTGTTGGTCACTTGTTACCTTGTTCCTGGGTTTGTTAACACTCACTTCCTTTCCTCTGCCTCCCCCTCTCACACGTCCCTCCAGACTGTCTTCCCATTGTTCTCTCTTGCAGGTTGTTCACACCACCAATTTTATCCAGAAAGACAAACAGTGACAACAATATGTACTGACTCAAGACGGAATGCAAAGAAGCAACAATAGAAAATAAAAGCTACAACAACAAAATGGCAACAACAACAAAAGCCTATAAATAGCTCAGGGTCTGTTTGTTGACCTTTATGAGCTCTCACCAGTCAAGTCTGATGGGCAACAGGCCTTGGTGCCACGGTCTATTTTTGGTACTCCCTGGAGAATTCATTTCTCTGCTCCCCTTGCTGCTCTGTTACACTCAGCCCTCCCCCCAGTGCCTGACTTTGGTGTATTGGGCTCAGGCCGGGCACAGTTTTCACTATGTGTCTCCAGTGCTATCCCTAGCGATGCTAAGGGTCAGTGAGAAGCATTGTGTCTTGTAGTCTAACCAGCCCTATGGTCCTTTCTGTGCATTGGCTGCTCTGAGCAGAAATATTGTCCTCAGGGGTTGGTGGACCAGGATGTGTTTCATTCTTTTTTTCCCACCCCCCTTGTTGGCTCCTATGTGTTCTGATCAGACACAGATCTGTAGCTTGAGCTGTAGCTTCAGGATTGCCCTCTGAAGTGAATTAATTCTTCTGGGGTGGCGTGGGGTGCTGTCTACTTAGTTGGTAATGGGACCAGGCTCTCAGGGTAATGGCTGATTTAAGATAATAATAAGCCACTGTGAATTTTGTTTCCTGTTCAGGAAAAAAGTGCTGCAGAAACAGTTGTGATGTTGAACAGAGCTTACAGGGACAGCAGTATGGGAAAAACTCAAGTGTATGAGTGGTTTTCTCATTTCAAAAATGATGAAATGTTGATTGTTGACAAACCCCATTCTGGACATGCAATAGCTTCCTGAATGGACAAAAATTTACACTCATAGTGTATTTGGAGTGCATTCTACTGGGTCAGACTGTTAATCAAGCTTTCTATTGAGAGGTTCTAGAAAGATTGTATAACAATGTGTGACAACAAAAGACCTGTTTTTTGGAAGATAGACTAATTTTTCCACAATGACAGGGCACCTACTCACACAACCATCTCAGTTCACCCATTTTTGTCAAAAAAAAAAAACAAACTCAGCATGTCTCTCTTGCCCCACACACCTTACTCATCTGACCTTGCTCTGGAGATATTTTTTTTGTTTCTGCAAATGAAGAGGGACATAAAAAGATAGCGATTTGATGATGTTGAAGAGGTGAAGAAAAAAATAAGGAAGGTGCTGTCAGTCACCCAAACAGATGTGTTTAAAAAATGTTTTTAAGAATGGAATTGACAAATATATTAAGTGTAATGGAAAGTACTTTGAATGGGATAAGACTATTCTGTAAAAAAAAAAAAAAGAATTAAATACATAGATTTTTTTGAGGTGGGGGGAATAATTCCATTCGGGGAGAAGTACCCCCTCTTACGTATCTAACATTCTCCTCCCTATCCTAATTGATTTTCTTTCAAACTAATGTTATGAGTAAAAGGCAATGGAAGATCATTCAACTTTTGACTTAAAGAAACTGTACTTCAAATCAAGCGAGTTTTTAAAATTTAAATGTTTGAACTAGGCTAAATAAGAAAACGAACTATAAATTCGAAGCTTACTTTTCCCCCCCAAAGTTTACTTTTTGATCTTCAGTTTTCTTGGGATTAAAGTGTTTCCTGAACTCTACTGGTGTTTCTGTAGAGAAACCCAACAACTTACAAAAGCACCATCTCCAGAAGAAAACCAGTTTCCCAACTCCCTTGGTGCATGTGTTGAGAATATGGATTGCACAATTCCAGGCATGATTAGTGGGGAAACAGAAGAGATATATTAAGACCATGGAGTTACTATTAGAGCACTTTTCAGCCATAAAGGCCCACTTTGGTAAGTTTTTGATGAAAGAGAGAGAAAAATAAAGATAATTTATTAATAACTTGCCCATGGAGGAGCCCTGGTGGTGAAATAATTATATTTTGGGGTGTAACTTGCATGTATTGCAGTTTGGAGCCATGAGCAACTTTGAGGGAGAACGACTGAACTATCTACTCTAGGAAACAGTCACAGTCTAAGAGCTCAAAGGGGGTCTCTATAAGTCAGCGTTGACTCAATGGCAGTGTGCTTATCCAGGTAGACTAGAGGAATAAATTCATAGGCATGCATATGGATATAAGGGAATGGTTTATACACAAAAGGAATGGAACACTGAGAAAGCCTCCTAACCCAGTCCAGTTCAAAGTCATAAGTTCGATATTAGCCCATATGCCCAATACCAGTCTATAATGTCTCCTTCCAACTCACGAAGTCACAGGTCAATGGGTGCAGAATCCCAGTGCTGGCATGGGATCTCCCCAAGGCTCCTCACTTCCAGGGCTCAGGGTCCATTAACAGCGTCCAGTGGTGACAGAAGCCACTCATTGCTGGCAGGGGTCCCCACGTGGCCTCTCTAGCTTCAGAGGTCTGGCTCCATCAGGGCAAAGCCGTGTGACTTCTCCTCTGGCTCCTCAGACACTGCCATCTTGTCTTGTCCATAATTCATCATCTCTGAGACTAACTCCCAATAACTGGGGAGATAGCTTCTCATCTTCACGAGGGAAATATCGCGAGATTTCCCAGACATATCAGGACAGAGTCATGCCCACACAGAGGGCTTGTTAGCGACTCAGTGGCTATCTCCAGATTAACAGGCCAGACTCCACCCCTACATCCCAATCATGAAAGTAACATAGGCATGTGACTGCCACAGGCAATGATTTCGGTGTGGAATTATGGTGGAAGAGGAAATATTATGTGATTTAAATGATAATTTAGTTGAGTGATAATTTTTCTGTTTCCAGAAATAAAATTGAAAAGATTTTTGGAGGGCTCCCAGGTAGATGGTGACTGAATAACACATACCAGAGGGATTCTGAATAACACATATCAGCCCAGGAGAGTTACTAAGAGGGAAATTCAACACTGCCAGATCACAGGAGGAGCATGATGGAGATAAGTAGGAACAGGTCCACAGGGTTTTGAGGAACTGGGGGCTTTTGGCTTATCACAGTGAAGACTGACTAGGGTTTGATCTTAGTCCCACCACTGTCTTGGTCTCAAAACAGTCACAGCTTGGCCACCAGCTCTCAGGGCATGGATTAAACCCTTGCAGCCCTATGGTCAGATATTGGGCTCAGCTTTCTTGTTACTTTTGTTTCCTTCTCTTCTCTCTATCCCCCCCACAATTTCCACAAGCTTAGTTCTTTGGTGTGTTTCCGCTTGGTCTCTTCCATTTTATTTCTCACTCTCCATTGCGGACCTCCAGTCCACTCCCCTTAGCCCAGGGCTTTTATGTCTGCTCCAGCTATCTGGGAGAGCTGCACCCTGTGCTATGTAACCTGAGGCTAGGGAAGTGCGCCTGCCATGCACCAGAAGATATTCCGCCCAACTTCTTCCTGGGGATTTCCTGCCTGTGTGACTGGGTCAGCTCCTATCTGTCCTCTGTGGTGCCATATGACTGAGGGGACTTCCTCCTGCCCATCTTAGCGCCTCACACAGCCTAAGACAGCTCAGCTAATACTCACCAACGTTCCACATTGCAGCAGGAACCTTCATCCAACCTTCGTAGTGATCTCCCTCACCAGGGAAATTTCACCCACCATTTGGGGTACTCTACACAGAAGCAGGAAACCCACCAGCCTTCTCTGGTACTCCCCATGCAGCAGACACCCTAGCACACCCTCTGTGGAGCCCCAAGTTGCCATGGGCCAACACCATTAAGAGATCATACAGTACATCACCATCCTTATGGGTCCACAACAACACAATCAGTGTCTCCTGAGAGGAACATCCAACGTGCTCTCCCAATAAGAGACTCCCAATAAGTTGACTAGGTAGAGTGAAGGTTCAGAAGGATAGGTTAATTCAACAGTGAAATTACTCACAGGCAGTTTGAAGAGCATTCCTACAAGTCTCTCAAAGAGAGCCAGTGTGTTTAGACTCCCTGAAAATGGCACCTGGCCCCTTTAAAATAATGCAACACAAACAGCAATCTTTCCCAATGACCTCAATCAAAAAAAACCTGGGAAAAACAAAAGGCAATGGCAGAAGATGTCCTGAACCAAAGCAGACGTTGATCAGTCACAGAAAGAAATTTTCAGAATTTTGCTGGGGGTCATACACGATATGAGGGAAACAACACAGAAAAAGAATGAAATGATAGAGGAGATGAAATCCATACTTCAAAGGCAAATACAAGAGTTTAGAGATGAGGTAAGAAAAGCCTATAGCAGATGCACAGACTTTGTAAATTGCCTGGAGGAAGCAGAAAACTGCACCAATGGGTTAGAGGATAGTAAAATGGACTTTAACAAATATGAGCAAAAATCTAATAAGCTCATCAGAGATGCTGAAGAAAAACTAAGAGCTTCATCTGATGCCATGAAGAGGAACAATACCATAAGGATTGGATTACTGGAGGAAGACACAAAAAAGAAGTCATGTGCAACAATACAGAATTCTTGGAGGGAAACTTCCCCCGCCTAATGAATGAAAACCAGGCAAACATTCAGGAGTCTGAAAGAACACCAGCTAGAATGAATCCCAAGGTATATTATAGCTAAAATACACAATTTTGAGGCAAAGTTGAGAGCAGCTACAGAAAAGCAAGCAAACACATATAAACTACTACAGACAAAAATAGACTGAGAAGTAAAGGCTAGAGAAAGGCATAGAACCAAAGAGCAATCCGTAAAAAGCAGGGGTTACAATCCTAATCTCAGATAAAATTGAACTCAAAGTGAAAACCATGAAAAGTGATGAGGAGGGACACTGTGTAATGGTAATGGGAATGGTAAACAAAGACCCAATAAGCATTTAAAACATATGTTCCCCGCATGAGAGATCCACTGAAGATGCCAACCAAACACTCCAAAAGATGAAAAAAGAAATCACAGCTTCAACAATTATAGTGGGTGCCTTCAATACACTGCTCTCTGAGAAAGATAGATCTCGGGGTGGGGGTGGGGGGGTGGAGAAACAAGAAGGTTAGAGCTCTAAACCCTACAATTAGACAATTTGACTTGTTACACATATACAGACCTTTTCATCCAAATACAAAAAAATCACATTCTTTTCAAGTCCACCTGGCACATATTTGAAAATAGACCCCATGCTGGGGCATAGGGGAAATCAACATAAATGTAAGCATATTTATATAAGACAGCCCTCTTTCTCTGACCACTGTGCCATAAGACTGGACTCAAACAAAGGAAGATGAAGAAAATAGGGCATATAATTTGAAAATGAATAACTGTGTTACAAAAGGAGTGAGTACTGGTCCAGATCAAAGATGAAATTAGAAAATTTCTAGAAGCCAATGAGAATGAAAACTCGATGTAACAAAAATTAAGAGACAGGGCAAAGGCAGTTATCAGATGAAGTTTCGTAGCAGTACATGTAAACCTGAAAAAGGAAGAGAGTCTCATGGTTGATATTCTGGCACAAAATTCACAACAAGCACGGCAGAGTCAGCAGAGCAATCCTCCTAATCACAAAAGAAAAGAAATAATAAAAATCGGAGCTGAGATTTCGGAGAGAGAAAATAAGAGTATAGGTAACATTAATGCTACTGAAAGTTGGTTCTTTGAAAGGATAAACAGAATTGACAAATTGCTGGCAAACCTAATCAAAGAAAGGAAGGATCAAATCTCAATAGCAAGCATGAGGGATGAAAGAGGGGACATTACAACTGACCCTAGTGAAATCAAAAGGATAACTACTCAGTACTACGAAGGACTGGACTCCTATGAATTCCATAACTTGGAAGACATGGACAAATTCTTAGAAACACATTCCTTGGCTCCACAGGAGCAAAGGCTGGGCCTCCTACTCCCACAGCCAGAGGGCAGTGATGCCCGCCACCCCTCTAAAAAAAAAGAAAGAAAAGAAAAACAGTCCTTAACTAGAGTATCCCTAGTGGATGTTTAGAATCTCAACAGACCCATAAAAATAGAAGAAATAGACAAGGTTATCAAGGGATTACCAACAAAAAAAATCCCTGGGACCAGAGGGCTTCACAGGAGATTTCCACCAAGCATTCAGGGTAGAAGTGACATCAATCCTACACAAACTCTTCCAAACCATAGAAAAAGAGAGCTTTTTCTTTTCAACTCCTTGACTCCTATGAAGGTAGTATAACTCTGATATGGAAACCATGCAAGGATCCCACAAGAATTGAGAAATACAGACCAATATCCCCAGTGAACATTGACGCAAAAATTCTTAACAAAATACTGGCCAATAGAATACAAAAGTATATAAAACAAATACTACACCGTGACCAAGTGGGGTTCATACCCAGAATGCAGGGATAGTTTAACATATGAAAGATCATTAGTATCATTTGCCACATTGAGATGAAAAAATAAAAACTAAAAGAACCACATGATAGCATTGATAGATGCAGAAAACGCATCTGACCACATCCAACACCAATTCCTGTTTAAGACATTTGAGAAGATAGGAATGGAAGGAAAATTACTCAAGAGAACACAAGCTGTATATGAAAAACCAACAGCCAAAGTGATAGTCAATGGAGAAAAGACTAACACAATCCTACTGAAATAATGGACCAGACAAGTATTTCCCTTTTCCACACTCTCATTTAACATCATACTGTAGGTTTTAGCTAACAGCATAAGGCAAAGAATAGATATCAAATGTATTCTCCAGCGGAAGGAAGATGTGAAATTATTATTATTTGCAGATAATATGATTTTATATATGGAAAACTCCAAGAGCTCCACAAGGGGAATGATGAGAAAAAAATGGGAGAATGGCAGACACAAGATCAACAAACAGAAGTCTATCAGACTGTATTTGTTGGATAAGCCCACAGAAGAGATAAAAAAGGTGTACCCTTCACAATAGCCAAGCATATATTGAAATAACTAGGGATATACTTGACTAAATGAACGAAAGATCTATATGAGAAAAATAACAGAATACAATTAAAAGAAGCCAAGAGTGACCTCAACAAATGGGAGAATATCCCATGCTCATGGCTCAGACAACTCCATATAGTAAAGATTTCAGTTCTCCCAAGGAACTATTAAAGTTGAATACAATTCTAATACAATTCCCTCATAATTCTTCAAAGAAATGGAAAATATGATCACCAACTTCATATGGAGAAGGAGAAGCCCAGAATTAGCAGAGAATTCAAGAAGGACACAGTGGGAGGGCTTGCTTTACCTGACTTTAGTGCATATTATTCAGCCATAGAGGTCAAAACCACATGGTATTGGTATAATGACAGATACTCAGACCAATGGAAAAGAACTGAAAATCGAGAAATAATATCATCAGCTTTCAGATAACTGATCTTTGAGAAGGGTCCCAAAAATATCAAATGGGAAGCAGATTCCCTCTTTAACAATTGGTGCTGGGAAAAAAAATGGATATCTACCTGAAGAAAAATGAAGCAAGGCCCTTATCTCACTCCAGGCACAAGAGTAAACTCAAGGTGACTCATTGAACTGGAGATAAAACCCCAAACTAGTAGGGTCATTAATGAGGGACTTGGAACCAATCTGAGACTTTGGGAACAGGGAATACATAGGCTATCAGAAGTAGGGAAGGGCACAACTATAGAGGAGGCACAAATTGACGTGAGGGATATTTTAAAGATAAAGCACCTATACACATCGAAAGAATACACTAAGAGAGTAATAAGAGCACCCATGGACTGGGAAGCATCTTTAGCCATGACATATTAGACAAAGACCTTATTACTAAAAAAACCAATATTCTGTTAACTTCCAAAAATTAAAATAAATAAAAATTAATTGCCAACTGAGGCAGTGGGGGAAAGGACTTGAACAGAACTTTCACAAAGGCAGAAATCTGAATGGCCAATAAAAGTATGAGAAATTATTCCTGATCACTAGTTATAAGAGAAATGCAAATCTAAACAACGAAATACCACCTAACACTCTTAAAGATAGCCAAATTCAAATCAGAAAACAAGTGTTGGAGGGGCAGTGGGAAGATAAGAATTCTCATTGACTGTTGTTGAACTTATAGGTATGTATAACCACTATGGAAATTGATTTGGCGATTTCTAAAACAGATGAAAATTGAGCTACCATACAACCCAGCAATCCCCTTACTGGATATTTACCCAGAAGAGACAAGGAACAAACTATGCCCTCATATCTGTGCGCAAATGTTCATTGTGGCTCAGTTCACAATTGCAAAGAGTTGGCATCAACCCAAATGTCCATCAAATGATGAATGGATTACAAAACTGTGATACATACATATGATGGAGTACTATGAATTGCTGAAAAGCAGTGATGAATGCATGAAGCATATTGCCACATGGGAATTACTGGAGGAAATTATGCTAAGTCAAGCAGCCCAAGCATAATAGGGCAAGTACAACATGAGTCTGCTGAGGTAAACTTATAAAAACATGCATATGGTAGCCAAGTAAAAGGTTGGGGATTTAATGTATAGTGGGAAACAGGGCATTAACCCACACAAGGGGAGGGTATTGTTTATATGTCCACAGAGAAAGAGGGACCAGACAAATCTAGTGTTCCAGGATGTGAATACAGCATGACAGCATGAAGTAGGGAACCATTGGAGGGGTCTGAGGGCCCAGGTCTAATACTAACTATGTGGACAGCTGTCCCTCCCCCAGGAAGAATTTAGTTTAAAGGAAATTGTGCTTGGGAAGAGGGAAATGTGTGACCAGACCACATGGGAGCAAATGAAGGGGGAGAAAGAAGGTGGAGCACAGGCTGGCCTACCAGGTCTTGAGGACCGATATCTCTGCTCATAATAGCCAATGTTCAGAGAGGACCATATGGCCAGCCTTCAATTAGACATGATGTCCCTCACTGACCCAAGTCTCTTTTGGGGACAACAGTGGAAACATAGAGTCGGGATTGCACTGGGTCTGATCCCACCACACTGAGGCAAAACACTAAGGGCACCTGGGGCACACAGTGCATGGAGGTTCTGAGGGGATGCCAAAAATAGACTTTGGAGCCAGGATGTGGCACCTCATCAGAATTGACTGGAGGACACTCCTAGAGGTTAAGAAACAGACTTTAAACTATTTACAGGGTTTGCTTTGTTATTCTTTTACTTCTTTATATAATTTTTTCTGGACATGGCTTTTTTCATTGCTTTGTCTTCGTGTGTCTTATTTTGTGTGTGCATATTATTATCTCTGCAGGTCTATCTAGATAAGATAGGTTGAATGAACAGTTTGGAGGAGAAATCAATTGACCCACGGTTCCAGGGGAAGGTGGGGAAAGAAAGGGGGACAAGGGAACAGCAAGTGTTCCAAAATCAGTGGCAAGGAGGGTGTGAGAGGTCTGGTAGGAATTAACGAAAGGTAATGTAATCACAGGAAATTACTGAAAACCAAATGAAGTATGAGCATGATAGTGGGAAGAAAGAAAAGTAAACAGAAATAGAGAAACGAACTAGGAGGCAAAGAGAATTTATAGAGGTCCAAATACAGGCATGTCCATTGGTAAATATATTTATATATGATTAATGGAAAATAGATCTATATGCATATATTTATACTTCCTCAAAACAAGATCATTTTGTTTTATTCCATTGACATTCCGTGACGCTTACCTTCCCAACATGATCACTGAAGACAAATGTATGCACAAGCAAACATGATAAAGAAAGCAGATGGTGCCTGGCTATCAAAAGATATAGTGTCTGGGTTCCTAAAGACTTAAAGGTATGCAAGGGGCCATCTAGCTTAGAAGCAACAAAGCGCACATGTAAGAAACACATCAGCCTGTGTGGCCACAAGGTGTTGAAGGGCTCAGTTATCACGCATCAAAGAACTAAACATTATGTCATTGTAAATGAGGGGGAGTACAGGTTGGATACCCAAAGCCCATCTGTAGGTAAGTGGCTATTCCTTTACAGAATGGTCATAAGGAGGAGATGAACCAGTTAGGAAATAATGTAACAATAATGAAACATACAATTTTCTTTTAGTTCTTCAATGCTTTCTTCTCCCCACTATCATGAACTTAATTCTACCTTACAAATCTGACTAGACCAGAGAATGATCTGGTCAGATAGGAATCAGAAACACAGGGAATCCAGGACATATGATCCCTTTAAGACTAGTGGTGAGAGTGATGATACCAGAAGGATGGAGGGAATGTGGGGTAGAAGGGGGTAACTGATTATAAGGATCAACATATAACCTCCTCCCTGGGGTATGGACAACAGGGAAGTGGGTGAAGGGAACAATAGACAATTTAAGATATGATAAAATAATAATAATTTATAAATTATCAAGGGTTCATGAGGGAGTGAGGAGAGGGGAGGGAGGTGGAAACATGAGAAGCGATACTAAGGTGTTAAGTAGAAAGCATATGTTTTGAGAATGATGAGTGCAACAAATGTACAAATGCACTTGACATAAAATGGACATATGTGTGGATTGTGATAAGAGTTGTAGGAACCCCCAAGCCAGGAGGGAGGGGAAAAGATGAAAAGCTGATATCAAGGGTTCAAGTGGAAAAGCAGATATTTGGAGAATGATGATGGCAGCAGGCATGCGAAGGTGCCTGGCACAGTATATGTATGTATGCATTGGGAGAAGTTATGTACGGGCCCCCAATAAAATGATTTAAAAATTATTGATATTATTCGATAGCTTTAAAATATGTATGTTTTAAAATTATATATTTTTCATTTAAAACATTAGAAACTATAAAAAGCTTTACATTAAAATATTTTCAATGTTAAATTTAAGATAATTTTAATAATCTATCCAAATAATGAAACATTTGGAAGGGAGCGCACCCCCAAAATATTCATGATTATATTGATGAGTTTATATTTTAAATAATTAATATAATGGTAATCATAATAAAAATATCTGATTTTGTTTTTATTCAGCACTTTTTAACACTTTCACCTTGAATGTGGTTGTTGATGTAAGGTACCATCAGGTTGATTCGGACTCAAAGCTACCCGATGGACCATAGAATGAAACACTTTCCAGTCCTGTACCATCTTCACAAGTGTAATATTTGAGCCCATGGTGACAGTCAGTGGGTCAATCCATACCCTTCATGATCTTCCTTTTTCAGTGATCCTCCACTTTGCCACACAAGATACCCTCTACTGGTCTCTCCTAATAACAACCCAACATCTTACTATCCTTGCTTCTAGGAAGTATTCTGGTTTTACTTTTTCTAAGACAAATTTGTTTTTTCTTGAAGGCCACAAATTATCAATATTTTTTGTCAACACCACAATTAAAATACATGTATTCACCTTGAATAGAGATTTTATAATGATAGCTTTTAAGAGTATATCTCCCTTTTGGTATATGCAAGATAATTAACTTAATGACTTTTCCATTTTTAGATATTTAGACTGTTTCCAAAGAAGTTGATTTAAGGATTGTGGGAAACATTTTCAATTACTTAAGAAAAGGAAAAAAAACAGTCTTATTTAATGACAACTCTTTAACCGTGAACAACCTAGAATGTCTTGTTGAGTGTCATTCCCCTGAATGAAATCATTTCAGCCAGATGGAAATATCTCCAATGAGTGTCCTGGATCAAGGCCCAAAAGTCATCAGAGTGAGGGTTGGGTGGTTTCCTGGAGCTACTGACCTTCCCAGTAGAAGCCATGGACCTATTTCTCCACATGTGCTCTATGAGGATATGTTGAGCAACCCTACTTGTTGTTTAAGGAAATAGAAGACTTCAGTTACTGGGATTTCCCCCTACTTTCTTTCTTTTTTTATGTCAAGGAAAGTTATTTCTTATTCCTCAGCACTTTCCTAAGTGTGAAGAGCAGATGTCTCTAGTAGATTGGAGGCTACCTACAACTGGCAAGCCTGTTTGGTGTGACTCAGAATAAAAATGATATGTTAAATAACTTGTAAATTTAAGAAACCAAGAAATTTCATATATGAGTGGATTTCATTCATAAGGAAAAATTCCATAATCTTTCCATTCCATTTTTTCATAAATGCTTAAGCCCCCCTTTACATATCTGAATTTTTTTCCTCTTTTGAGGGATTGAAGGATCTGGTAATCCAGAGCCTGCATTTTCTTTTCTAACAAATAGCCTGGACCTGACTAATGATGGTGACATAAACTCTCCAGTTGTTTTTTTCTTAACTCTGCACTATTTATTTGGCACCTATGACACTTGAATTTGCACATTCTTACCTTACAAATCTTTCTTCCTTGTGCCTTTATAGCTGAACAAAGATGAAAATACAAATGAGTACCAAACAACTGGAGCTCTGATTGATTTTCAGTTAGCAGAGAATGCTATTAAACATTTATAAGCAGACTCTTAGTAAATTCAATAGGCCTTGTGATCTTTACAAGCACAAAGCTTAAAAGAAATGGATTGAAGGTGAAAGTAGATGATTACAGAAGCATAACTAAACCATTGACTCAACCTCAAATAAGAGGAAGTTTATTAATCTGTACAGAGAAAGGCTTAGTGATCAAAGTGTGTATTTCTTTGTTTATACATTTAAATGATCATAAAGAGATTTGTTAAAGAAAGCTTGTTATATAGGGCAATTCTATTTTTCTTAATTATTTCTTCTCTTTTTCAAATATTTGCTTTAACATTTTTAACGTAGGCAGTCAATAGAAAAGAAGCAATAGAGTAGAATGAGCACCCTAATGGAAAGGTGGAAACCAATCTATTTGAATTCGAATTGATTAAGCTAACCTTAGTTAACTAATAAAACTACTCAGCTTAATGCACCTAATAAATCATTGTGTCTAATTTATCTTTGTGAAGTATTTCACATATACATATGTCTATTTTTTAAAATAAATATGTTTCTGTAACTTTGCTTATGCAAATTGATACCATATTGGATACGTATTATAACTGGAGCTAGAAATGTTATAGTATTTGGCACCTGTTTTCTGCCTTAGCCACTATTTCTAAAGAACATTCCTTGTAACACACATCATCCATTTTAGGTCATCGATGAGAATTTTTCTTTTGCTTTTCTAAAGATTGCCACCATTATTAGCCATGATCTAGTTTTAATTTGGGGTGATGAAAACATTTCAAAAATGAGTACTGGGGGAAAATAAAAATTAAAAACAAATAAATAAACAAAAACCAGCTGTGTGTTCTTCTTCTGCCATTCTTCCTTGACCTCAGGGATCTCATTGAACCTGCAGACTGGGATTGAACTCACTAGTCGCTGCAGGGGAGACAGATGTGACAGTGCCCCCTCCTTTACCTCCTGTGCAGACTCACAGCAGCCTTGGTAACCTTGGAGAGTAACTACGCTGGCTGTTGAGTCACTGCCAGTCAAAATTGACTGGACAGCAGTGGGCTATACTTACTATTTTTGTGTATTGGTTTCCATTAGGTATGGAGGGAGGTAGATAAATAGATTCACTGATAAGATACTTTGTTTCTTCTTACATGTGAAAATTCATATAACTGCATGATACTTATAGCTCATTATGCACCTTGCCTTTTCATTCGCCTTCTAAGAGTCAACCATGTTACTAGTTTTCATGTCATTTCATATTACATTTTTCCCTATCATGTTATTATATGAGTGCAAAGATTTCTGCATTGAACATTTTCCATGAAGAGAAGCCATTTCTCCTAGACCATGCATCATTTTGACTTCACTTGGTTTTGCCAAATTCTTTCCAAGAAGGTACACTCATGTATACTCTGACCATCATTTTAAGGCAGTTGTCATATAACCCCACTAACATAATTTTTTTTCAATTTCACAGAATTATGGGTATAAAATTCCATGTCAGTGCTGATTTAGTATGCTTTGAATTATTTCAAATCTTGCTGGTTCAAATCCTTTATATTCCTTAGCCCTTGAATTATTAATTTTCATAAGATTTTAATTGGCCTTTAGAAACCAAAATATGATATATTTTGTTAATCAAATAGCTGTACACAATTTAATAGTCTCACCTTTTGAAAGTAATTTTTAAAAATAAAATTTAAAAATTTTATTAAGCAAATTTATTTAAATAAAATTTACAGACAGGTCTGACTATCAGTATGTTTCCCCCAAGACATTATTGAATACATGTCATATATATACATATATATATTTGTTTATTTGTTTTAGACTGGTCTGAGGACCATTAAGATACCTTTACTTCAATTAGCTATTAGAAACCTTTGAAGTAAACTTGTAGTCTAGAAGGATTGATGTAAAGATGTTAAATATTATAAAAGTCTAAATACAGGCATGTACATAAATAAATATGTTTACATATGATGATTGGGAAATAGGTCTACATCCATACATTTAAAGGTTCAGTACTGAGGCAATAGATGGACATTGGGCCACCACTCAAGTACTTTCTCAATGCAAGAACACTTTGTTCTATTAAATTGGTATTCCATGATGCTCACCCTCCCAACACAATCGCTGAAGACAAATGTGTGCATAAGCAAAAGAGGTGAAGAAAGTTGATAATCCCTGGATATCAAAAGACAGAGCATCTGGGGTCTTAAAGGGTTATAGTTAAAAAAGCAGTCATTTAGCTCAGAAGCAACAAAGCCCACATAGAGGAAGAACACCAGAACAAGGTGTTGAAGGAATCAAATATCAGGCATCAAATAACTAAAAATTATATTATTGTAAATGATTCAGGTTGGGGACCCAAAGCTCACCTGTAGGTAATGGACTTCCCTTTACAGAGGGGTCATAAGTTGGAGATGAACCAGTTAGGGTGCAGTATGGCCATGATGGAGCATGCAATTTTCATCTGCTTCTTCAATGCTTCTCCCTCTATTATGATACTAGTTCTATCTTAAAAATGCAGCTAGACTGGAGGATATACACTGTTACAGATAGGAGCCAGAAATATAGAGACTCCAGGATGGATGATCCCTTCAGGACCAGTGGTGAGAGTGGCGATACTGGGAGGGTTGAGGGAAGAAGGGGTACAAAGGGATATAAGGATCTACATATAAGCTATTCCCTGAGGTACAAACAACAGGGAAGTGGGTCAAGGGAGACATCAGATAGTATAAGGCATGACAAAATGACAATAATTTATAAATTAACAAAGGTTCATGAGGGAGGGGGAGCAGGAAGGGAGGGGGGAAAGAGGAGCTGATGCCAAAGGCTTAAATAGAAAGCAGATGTTTTGAGAATGATGAGGGCAACAAATGTACAAATGTGCTTGACATATAGTGGACACATGTGTGGATTGTGAAGAGTTGTATGATCCCTCAATAAAATTATTTTTTAAAAAAGATGTTAAATGAGTCAAAATGTTACTTTGATTTATCACTGATGGTTAACAAATTTTGTTGATAATATGCTTATGGAAATTAATATTGCTTTAGATTATAGCTATGGAAAATCTGATGTATTTGCACCAGTTTTCTGCTTCAACCATTATTTATAACGAGCATTCCTTATAAAGTAAACCATCTATTTTGTGTCACATATGTGATTTTAACCTTTCCTTTTCATTTTTTAATTGTGTAAAGCAGTGCTTTCCATAACTGGTAGTCATGGTTCCCCATTGTGTTCTGTCTTCCAGTAAGGTCGTTTAGAGCTTCAAGAAGTCATAAATCACCTCAAATTATTTTCCTGATATAATTTTTTGAATGATACGGACCAAGTTGCTATCCATCTCTGCATGCACTGAGATAGCTATTGCACCTCACAGGAGGTGCACACACATACTTGCATAAAGCTATTTTATTTTCTGTAGATAAATTTGGAGACAAGAGTTTATCTATCAAAATCTTCTTGTTTGTAGGAATTCAGTTTATACCGGATATTCACATTCTCTTCGCTTTCATGACTAGCCAGCCCAATTGGAAGTCAAGTGCAAAGTAAATATTGAAATACAGAGAGATGACAAATGAAAAGATTTGAAATCAGATGTGTGTGAGGACATGAGTCCATTTAGGATACAAGTCATAAAATTTAAGAGCAGTCAGAAAGTTATGGAGCTAACTTGACAATTTCTGTAGCAAGGCAAAAGACACATGAACAAAATGAACACGATGTGGTTTTGAAAGGGATTTAAAGTTTAATGACAGCATCTCCATCATGATGTCATATGAGAATATACAAGGTTGTTCTGATATAATAGAATCGTGTATAAAATTGTGATAGCAAATGAAGTCTGAGTTGACAGAGAGCTGCAAATTCCATCCCATCTGAGTGCTGATGATCTAACATGCACTTTGAAAACAGAACAGGAATTCATGATGAGTTTCTAACATGAGTCAACTGTCTGACCAAAGCAAGAGAAACAAACAAATAGGATTAGACTCCATTTTACATAGGCTACGTCTGAAGATGAATTCTAAGGTAGAGTTTGCCAACAATACCTCGAAAGTGACAAACCACAGAAGAAATGTTCAGGGGATACCAGAAGGGTCAGCACAAGAATATATCTATTATCATTGGCAGCAATACTCAAAAACTGGATTAGAAATCAGAAGAAAGCAATTGCAGTATCAGGCCTGAACCTAGAGAGAAGCATGGCAATTTGTGGACTATCAATATGGTGTCAAAAGAACTAACTTAGAAGACCCTATATGGTATTATCATCTGTGACTAGTTTTTGGAACATTGAACAGGTCTCTATCCAATTCCCCAGCAGAAATTGATAAGCTTTTGCATCTTACATTTTATTCTCTCCATGAAAGTGCATTTATATGGTTTCTGTACATTTTCTAATTCTTTAATTTTGGCATTGAAAAGAAAGCTACACAAACAATGTCTGTCAATGATTTCATAATAACGATCATCCTTGAACTTGGAACATATATTTATCTCTATAAATCTCCCAATAAATGTAAGTGTCTTATAGTTTCTATCTGGTGTCACTCAATACAAAAGAAACAATAGCGAGTTAAGGTAAATCCTGGGTGATATGAGGGAAGAGGGTGTAAGAGAAGCAAACTTCAGCCTTAACATTTATTTGAACTTTCTTTTCTTTTTCTGCAGTAGAGCAAAGTTTAACATTGCAGCATGTTCATGTGACTCATAATTGAATAAAATTTGTACTTCAGATGGGTTTTGAGAGTATACATCTTTATAGGAGTAGACAACTTTTAGAGAAGTAGACAGCCTTATTTTTCTGTTTCAGAGATGATGGACTTGAAATGTTGACTAAGTGGGTAGCAGCTTAATATTTATTCCTCAGCATCACCAGGACTCCTATAGGACACCAGGACTCCTTCGGTATGATACTTGAACCATTTTGAGAAGCATGGGCAAAATAAACATTGGTTTACTGTATAGGAAAATTCAACTAATAAATTCTTAGTCATATTGATCATGCGCCTGGCGTTAGACAGGCATCAAATATAGCACTGATCATGACATAACACAGGTTTGAGAGATCATCAATCTATAGCTGCAGACATTTTCCCTTAGCATATAGATCAACACTAACCAGATTAATGCATGTGTTAACTATTGGAATAGATGGGGATTGGTACACGAGACATGGAATATATGAGAATAGAAATATAAGTGTTATGGCATGCTCTTTCTACTGGTGTGAGTCACTAGAAAGTCAACATAGCTGGGTAATTTTCTTTCAAATTTTAATTTTATCAAGTACTTGGGCTTTTTTCTTGGTGAGCTTTCACTATCTGATTTATTCCTTCAAGAAATATCCACTGAGCAACACTTACTATGTACCAAGTACTGTGAACAATATAGAAAATATCCCACAAACATAGGGCTCATACTCTACTGAATTTCAGGCAGCAATGCATGCAATCCATAAGTTAAATATGTTGTGTATAAGTAGTAAATAATGGTAAAATAGAACAGGAGGAGACTATACAAAGTACCAGGGCAGGAAGAACATATAAGGAGTTTAGATATGGAATGAAAGCCTGTAGCTACCACCTTAAGAAGGATCATTTTTGTTGCTCAGCTCAGAATGTATTATAAGGAGAGAAATGTCTGAAGTCTTTTCTCTTAATCATGTCAAGATATGATCAGCCTAGATCAGGGTGATAGGAGTCGAGATAATCAAGCACTCTACAAGAAGGGATAACTGGGCGTACTAGATTTAGAGCATAGTTTTGGGGAACACCCAGCTGATTGTCATAGCATAGTCCTTATAGATAATCTTCTAAATTCTACTTTGGTGAGTAATGACCGGAATATCAAAAGCTAATAAAAGGCCATCCAAGGTGCAACTCTTGGTCTCTTTCTGGTGTAAAAGAAGAGTGTATAAAAATGAAACTAATAAAAGGCCATCCAAGGTGCAACTCTTGGTCTCTTTCTGGTGTAAAAGAAGAGTGTATAAAAATGAAACCACAAAGAAGAGTGTATAAAAATGAAACCACAAGAACTAATGGGACACATGAATATCAGCTTTCCTGACCTTGGTATCAAAAGAACCAGAGAGTGCCCCACCAGCAATACCAGCCACTCAGAAAGGGGTGACATTAAAGGCGCTGCATACAGTGAGAAGAAAATGTCAAACAAGGCTCAAAATCATGAAGGAGAACAGGCTTGTTGGTTGCATAAAGAATGGTGGAAACCAGAGATTATGATCTTTAAAGATCTGAAATTGAAGCTCGATTTTCTGTCAGATAATATACATTTTTAAGGGGAGTAATAACACTAGGGAGGTATGCACAACTTAAAATAATCTGCCATTTGAGATCAAAAGAACAGCATTTACCCAAGGTCAAAGTTGAGAAGGGTTAGGAAAGAAGGAGGAATGGAAATATGAAACACATGGAAGAAGTGGGTAATGTGACATGATGTGGGTTTCAATGAAAGAGATGAAACAAGATGAATGTGAATTGTCAAATGTAAAACTGATTATTGCTCTGTGAACCTTCCACCCACATAAAGTTTGTTTTGTGGGTGTTGAAGGTGCTATCTATATGTACTGATAGAGTTTCAACAGTGAAAGAAAGAAGTGAAAAATGACTCATCCCCCTCCAAAAAGATGTTATGGCCTAAATGAATAGGATATAGCTTCCAGTAACCGAGTCCCTAAATGGAAAAAGAAAGAGCATACTAGACCACTTGCATAAAAGTTGGAAGTTAAAGTCTAGTCTGAGTTATCTCGAAAGAAAGGCTGGTGACCTGCTTCTGAGAAATAAGCCTTTGAAAGCTCCTTGGTGCAGCGTTTATTTGGAAAGACACAGGGTACCAAGAATCAGAATTGATTCAGTAGCAACTTTTTTTTTAATTGAGAAGATAAAAATAATGGAGGTGAGAATTTGCCCATGAGGATCAAGAGTGTGATGGGTATAATATTTAGAATATTGTGTCAATATGTGGTGTCATTAATAAGTGAGTTACATATTTTTGTTTGTTTGTTTTGGGTTTTGGTTTTTGGATCATCACTGGCTTCTGGTCGTGGGAGTAGGAGGCCCAGCCTTGCTGCTGGATTTGAACCTCCAACCCAGTGGGTCGCAGTCCTGTGCACAACCACTGCGCCACCGGGCCTCAGCCCCCAAGTGAGTTACATATTATAAAAGGCACAAACTATAAAATACAAGCAGTTAAAACGAGTTGATAATGAGTTATCAGCATAATGAGTTCTATTTGACGATTTGTCATCTAAACGGAGATGCCAAGTAAGCATTGGCAACATGAGCTTGCGATTCGGGGGAGTCCCCTCGTTTATTGGTAAGCACTTGGGAGCTGTTGATACATACTAAACCAAATACACTGCCTTGAGTCTAAGTGGGATTTCTGCGACTGTAAATCTTTATTCAAGCAGAGAATCTCATGTTTCTCTTTTGGAGGGGCTGTTGGGTTTCAACTCTGGCCTGGGGAAATTAACTCAATGCCTAACTTGCTGTGTTACCGAGGCTCCATTAATGATATTTTTTGGCATTAGAGTCTGGAGGAGTGTAAAGATTGAAAGATAAAAGAAAATTACATCTAAGACTTGTGGTCTGAGATTCCAATAGCGAATAGACTTGGGAGAGGAGCAGGAACCAGCAGGGATGACAGAGCAGTAAGTCAAGGCAGAGCATGTAGCATGTTGAAGCCAAAGGGATAAGAACGTAGCACAAAGGAGCTTCACCCAATAAAAAGATTTTAAGGTCAAAGGACTCAAGGTTAAAGGATTCCTGGAATCATGAATCCCTCTGAGAGATAGTGGAAATTATATGATTGCATCCGTAAATTAGTAAACTTGAAGATTGGTTGATGGAGCTACTGCAACTTGTTCCTGGTATGATAAGATACAGGTATGAATATGAAGTGAATGACAGAAGTAGGAAGGTGAATACGCTGTAACTTTCAGGACTTTGTGGAACAGGAGGCAAATTACTCAATAGTCTAAAGTATTGGAATATAAACTTTAACAGCCACAATGAAACAGCAAATATGTCAGGAACATTTGAATGGGCTGGGAATGATCCAGCAGCTTTAATCACTCATAAATGAAGGGAGTAATCTAGGAAGATATTAAATATAAAGGGGAGGTTTAAAAGGAAGGAGAATTTCCTGAAAGTAGCATGATCAGGAATGATATCTAGTTCATTTCCAGAGGTCAGGATAGAAGAAGGAAGCGGAGAATAGAGATGTCACTAGAGAGGGTTTGTGAACAATGAGAGCTCTCAAGGGGAGTTGAGCTTCCTTAGAGCAATCAAATAAATAGAACATTAAGAATAATCTGAGGATAGTTGAGTATTATTAATAAATTAGCCACACATTACAAGAAGTACAAAAATAAATATTATATTAAAATGAGCATTAATTGGAGGTGCAAATCATATTTAGAATGTATAACTTCTTATTCTTCCATTTAGTTATTCATTGTAATTTGAAGATTTTCATGTCAGTTTAAACTCTGCTTTCCATACCATCATAATAGAATTAATTAAATTCATACATCGGTACTTACTCTGTGTATATTACTTTCCTGGGCAGCTGTAACAAATTGCCATAAATTGGATGACTTAAAGTGGTATAATTTTTTCTCTCACAATTCTGGAGGCCAGATGTCAGAGTCAAGGTGCCAGCAGGACCACACTCCCTATGGAAGTTCTCAGGGAGAATCTGTCCTTCATCTCCTTCAGCCTCTGGTGGATGTGGACATTCTATCCTTTGTACCTGCATCACTTCAATCTCTGTGTCGATGGTCTCTCCTTCTTCTGTGAATGTGTCTGACTTCTCTCTCTCTCTCTCTCTCTCTCCCTCTGATATATATGCTTTCTCTATGATATCAGATATAGATACTTTGATGGCACTTCGGTCTCACCTGGATAATCCAGGATAAGAGCCTCCTCTCTAGAGGCTTAATTATATCTTCTGCCACTTGTGAAATATTTGCAAGCATGCTCTCTCTTTAAGAGACCATTTTCTCAAGCTGTTGCAGTATGTTCTCCGCCCCCAAAGAGTCACATCTATACACCGTGAAAAACATGTCACATTATCACATTTAAATTCTCTGCTGAGTCTTTATCCAACAAAGAAAGCATCTATTAAATTCCAAAATCTCATCTAACTTTTAAAAGTATTTAGTCTCATCATCCAAATCTTCCAAATCAGTTGAGGGCTATATTTTGAGTGTGATCTAACTAAAGCCATTTTGTTTGATTTTCCTAGTCTATTGGACTTTGAGAACTGACTGCATTTCACAAGCAAGACTCTCTCTATAAGACTTCACTACAAGGGAGTTTCTGGGTGATGTAAATGTTTAAAAACTTCACTACTAGTTGAAAGGTTGGCAGCTTAAACCCACGGAGAGGCAACCAGAAAGAAAGGCAAAGACAAATCACAGCAGGCCATCCATCAAGTCAAAAGCAATATTCACCAATTTACAGGCTCAAAAATCTTACCTTCAGGTAGCATAGAAAAAATTTCAATTCATGACCATGACATTGCAATAGAGTAGAACTGATCCAGAAGATTTGTAAGACTGTGACCTTTCAGAAGCACCTTGCCAAGCCTGTCTTCCAGGGTGCTCACTGATTTAATAAACATACCAGAGACTGACAATATAATGATCAAATCTGTTTTGGAAGAAGCATACCCAGAATGCTTCTTAGAAGTAATGATGGGTAGGCTTTGTTTCACTTATTTTGAATGTGTTTATCAGGAGAATTCAATGCCTGGAAAAGACCATGATGCTGGATAGAGTAAGGGGTGAGTGTAAAAGAGCACTATCGTTGATAGTGCTAGAGATATGAACATAGTGACTACAGCAATGGGGGTCCCATATAGGAGTGATTGTGAGGCTTGTACAAGACCGGTGAGTCTCATTCTGTTGTACACATTTGGCCATGAGTCAGCTCAGACTCGGCAGCACCTAACAAGAACAAGGTGAATGGCTGGAGGAAGATTCTCGGAGAAAGTGACAATTACCCCTAGAGAAGAATGTAGGATTTTTTCAAGACTTCTGCTACACGATGATCTTCTTGTCTAGAAGCTATGGTATTATCCTCTTTCATAGAACATTCTGGGTAAAAAGAAAAATAAGCCAGATGCAGGTTTTGAAGGCAGTGTTCAGAAGGAGGTTGGTTGGGTGGTGTCCAGGAAATCCGGAGTGATATTCTGGATCTGCCACTTACCGACCAGCAACCTGCAAGAACAGATTTTTTGGTGAGTTGATTCCAACTCAAGCCTGGAGGGTCATCACAGCAGCTCTATAGGGTTTGTAGAGAAACAGATTGCAGCATCTTTTCCACAGTGGGGCTCGTGAGCTCGAATCAATGATCCTTGTAGCAGAGTGCTAGACTGCTGTGTTCGCTCATAATCGGTGTATGAGGTGGTGGTAAGCTTCGGTCCCTTATTCTATAATTGTGATGAGCTACCAGCCCGTGGGCTCCAACGTGTCACTCCTCTACGTACAACACAATGAAAAGCCTCCAGCCCTGCCCCATCCTCACCTTTGCTTTTCTGTTCGAGGTCATTGCTGCACTATTCTGCTCATCCATCACCTGGAGGTCCTTCCTGTGTTTCACTGCCCCACCCCACTTCTCCAGAGACAAGTCTCTCCTGATGACAAATCCTGGGGGTGAGAGGAAGTCACACTATCATTGCTTCTGAGAAGCATCCGGACTGTACTTCTCCCAAGACACATCCCTTTGTTCTTTTGTTAATTCATGACAAGTATATATTCTTTGCTAACACCAGAGTGCAACTACTTCAATTTTTCTCCAGTCTTCCTTGTTCAATGTCCAACTTTTATGTTTTTGAGGCTGTTGAAAATACCATGGTGCTGGGACAGACTTTGTTCTTAGTTCTCAAAGTAACAGCCTTGTTTTTCAACACTTTAAAGAGGCCTTGTTCAGCCTATCTACTTAATAAAATGTTTCCTTTGACCTCTTAACTGATATTTCCATGAGCATTGATTGTGGATCCAAGCAAGACAAATTTCATTGGCAACTTCAATCTTTTCTCTATTTATCATGATGTTCCCTATTTGTCCAATAGTAAGCATTTTTGCTCTATAATGAATTATAATCTGCACATTGAAATTTCCAATCCTTGATCTTTATCAGCCTTAAATCCTCCCCACCTTCAATCAGTCAGCAAGATTTTGTCATTGACATATCACAGATTAATACATCTTCTTCCAACCTTGATGCCACATTCTTTTCAACTAATTCAGGTATACTCAGCATACAGATTAATAATGTATATAGAGAGCATAAAAAACCTTGATGCACACCTTTCCTGATTTATTCAGCATTCCCTTGCTCTGTTCACAGAACTGCCTCTCGATCGATGTATAGGTTTGAATTTCCATTTTCCACACCGCTATCCGTAGTTTATGAGCCACACAGTTGAATGCCTTTTAGTGATCAATAAAATATTCTTGGTATTCTCTCCTCCTGGCCAAGATTCTCCTGTAGTCAGCAATAAAAGCCTTTGCTCTACCCCCTTTTCCGACCCGAACTTCTAGCAGTTCCTTGTCAATGTACTGCTGCAATTGTTGTTGGATGGTCTTCAGCAACCTCTTACTTGCAATATAATACCAATGGCACTGTTCTATAATTTAAGCCTTCGGTTGAGTCACCTTCCTTTGGATTAAGTACAAATGGGGTTCTCTTCCAGTCAGTTAGCTAAATAGTTGTTTTTAGAATATCTTAGCATGTGACTTCTTCAGCTTGTTGAAACATTTAAATTGTACCGTATCAATTCCTGGAACCTGGCTTTTAGCTAATGCTTTCAGTATGGTTTGAACTTTTCCCTTCAGTACAATCGGTTCTTGCTCAGATGCTACCTCCTGAAATGGTGGAATGCTGATATGTTCTTTTTGGTGCATTGATTCTGTGTATTCTTTCCATCTTTTTCTGATACTTCCTGCATTATTCAATATTTAACCCATAACATCTTCTAATATTCCACCCAAAGGCTTGATTTTTCCCTTTAGTCTATTAGTTTAAGATATGCTGAACATGTCCTTCCTTTTCAGTTTGCTAATTCTGCTTGCACATTTCATTTTTATTTTATTTTAATTTTTTATTTTATTTTTTGGGGGCCATCGCTGCCCTCTGGTGGTCGTGGGAGCTACCCAGTGCTGGTCCTGAGAATCGCCGCTGGATTTGAACCGCCAAGTCTGTGGGCCGCAGTCCCACACTCAGACACTTAAGCCCCTGGGGCTCAGTTCCTACGCATTTCGTTTTAATATTTTACGTTGTCTTCTAGAACAGCTTGTTGATATTTTCTTTTTCTTATTTTTTGGGGGAGGGCATCACTGCTCTCCGGTGATGGGGGTAGGAGGCCCAGCCCCACTGCTGGAATTGAACCTCCATCCCAGTGGGTCGCAGTCCCGCGCACAACCACTACGCCACCGGGGCTCAGCGCCATCTTTTCTCTTTTCATATCTTTTTAATGACCTTTGTTTCCTTCATGTGTGGTGCGCTTTGATATCATACCAGAGCTCAGTATGTCTTCTATAACTAGGGTTCAGTGCATCAAATCTCTTCTTGAGATGTTCTAGAAATTCAGGTACTATATACTCACAGTTGTATTTTGGCTCGCCTGGGCTTGTTTAATTTTCTTCAACTTCAGACTTAACTGACATGTAAGCAATTGATGGTTAATTCCACAGCTGGTCCCTGGCCCAAGCTGTCGATATTGAGCTTCTGTATCATCTCTGTCAGTAAGCACAGTCAAATTTGATTTCTGTACATTCTATCTGAAGAAATCTATGTATATAATAGCCTTTTGTTTTGTTGTAAAGGGGCATTTTCTATGAAGAAGTTGTTGGTCTCTCAAAATTCTCTAATGGGAGCTCTAGCTGCCTTTCTATTACAGAGACCATGTATTCCAACTACCATTCTTTCTCCCTTTGTCTCCGACTACATTCCAATTGCTAATAATTATCATTGTATTTTGATTGTATGTTTGATCAATTTCATACTGAGTCATTGGATGAATTCGTCAAAGTTAATTACTTAGCATTATTCTACAAAATAAGAATGGAAAGCTATTTGCTTATATATGCAGGAAGAGAGAAGGTACATGGTAACTCCATCATTTCTTTATATATTTTTTTCTTTACGTTTGTAAGGAGCAATGCATTATTTAACCTGGGTCCTCTAATCAAAGTCTGAAATTCCTACCAAATAGCTGTTCTTGTATTGTTCTGGGTTAAAAAAAAAGTATGTGAAAGGCACTGATAGGATTCTGTGAGTAATTGCTAACAGGGTCCATTGCCATCCTTACATGTGTATGAATGAGACCTCTGGGAAGCAGGAAAAGGGATCCCTTTGCCAGTGAAAAATTGAGGAAGCACATCCCTCATATTCTGCATCGAGTTCTTGAACGTGATTTCACCAGCTTCTGTACCCTCGAGGATAAGACTATCTTCCAGAGAGATGTGTGAATTAAAGAGAATGTGAGGATTTATATTTGTGACATCAGCACCCACAAGACATGCACCATTTTCCTTTATGTTGTGAATTCTGAGTGGCCATAATATCAAATTGTAGTAAACGAGGGATGTATAAAACCTGTAGTGGTTGCTATCTGGAGTGATAGAATGGTATAGCAATACAGAGAAGCAGAACATTTGGGATATATTTAACAGGAATCTTCTTGAGACCAGTCATCTTGTGTTCTTTTCATTAAGGAAATTGTTCCTGCAAACCTAAAACTTCTCTTCGAAAAAGAAAAATGGACATTTGTTAACAGAAAAAAAAATCAAGCAACTAAATCTAACTCACAAGGATACAGTGATAAGTAAATGAGATTAAATAAAAATATTAACTAAGTGGCTGGCACACAGCATATGTTTCATGAGCATATTTGGTTTTGTTATTGTTTGTTATTATTTCTACTACTGAAAGCCTTCTATGGTAAGTATGTAATACAGTGAAGGATTGAACAGAAAGTATTAGTGTGTGGATCCTTCTAGGGAACTATTTTCTCGGGGATGTTGACTCTGGTGCAATTACCCTTTTCCATGTATTCACCATTATATGAAAGCTTAGATGCTGAGGGTCTGGCTATTCTGGGACACTAATTGACCCACAATTTGCCCAGTGGTTTTCAAATGTCCAGTTCAATATTTCCAAATAGCCATCATACAATTTAGGGAAATGTTCATAGACAGTCAGGAAAACCACATAAAGGTTTAGGTCTAATTTGCCCATGTTGTATTTTCCTGTATTGAGTTATAATGTACATGGGATATAGTAATCTGAAAGTGTGTTTATGTGAGTGTACTAATCTTAAATGTGCTGCTCAATTTCTTTACATGTATACACATATATCTATGTACCTTGATGACACACATAATTAATTCCGCCACTAACTTAAAGCTTGGTGGATTAAGCACACCTTGTGGTGCCTTAAAAGAAAAGTCCAGAGATCTGCTTCCCAACACTGCATTGCAAACTGTATGCAGCACAGTTCTCTAAAACAACATGACATGTTCATAAGTCTGAATCACCTAGATGGCAACTGGTTTGGTTTTGGAGTCACTACTAAGATCAAAATATAGAAAATGTTAAGCATTCCATAAGGCTCCCTCTTACCTCTTACTACTGTATAGCCTGCTTCCAAAAGGAAGGCATGCATATGACTGTCACTGACAATTAGTCTTGTTGGTCTTAAAATTCACATACATAGAAATATTCACCATGCATTCTTTGTATCTGGTTTTTTGTACTCAGTATATATGTGATGTGTCCATATATCTGTTTGAAATAATAATTGCTCCTTTTGTTACTATTGTGTGGCTGTTATTGTCAGGAGCCATCAATTCAGTTCCAAATCATCACTACCTTACGTATAATAGAACACAACTTTGTTCGGTTATACAACAGCCTCAGCATTGCTATGTCTGTGCCCATTGATGCAGCCACGGTGCCAATCCATGTGGTCAAAGGTCTTCCTCTTTTTCACTGAACCCACTTCATGACCAAGCACAAAGCCCCTTTCCAGGAATTGGTACATGTGGGTAGAGCCCTGGTGGCCTAGGCTTCTAATGGCAAGGTCAGGATTTTGAAATCATTAGCTGCTACAAGAGAGAAAGACGAGGCTTTTGACTTCTGTATAGAGTTATAGTCACAGAAACCCACAGGAGCAGTTCTGCTCTGTCCTGCAGATTTGCCACAGGTTGCCATTGACTCAGTGGCAGTGAGTTTGCTTAGTTTTTTGGCTTTATTCTCTCCTGATAATATCTTTCAAGTAACAGGAGACAATTTTTTATCATCCTTGCTTCTAAGGAACATTCTGGCTGCATTTTAAAAATAGGTGTGTAGGGTTTGTTGAATGAACATATTACACAATTTAACCAATCTCCCTATGAGTGGCAATCAGGTTTTTTTGGAGAATGGATATTTTATTAAGAAAAATAGTATGTTTAGGAAAAATACTTTAGAGATTTCTGGGAATTGGCTGCCAAGTATGGGAAGACCTCTTTATTAAATACAGAAGAAGTCCTAACAGGAGAAAATCCCCTGCTTTCTGGAACATAGAATAACAGCATTCAAGTTAAGGAAAATTATAATTTCTCTTCCTTACTCCCTTTCCTTATTGACCACTGGTTCAAACTGCTTCAGAGTGCTCTCTGCCTCTCCATGAGCTGGGTATGCCGCAGGTTCCCTTAGAATTCTCAAAGTTAAACCTCTCACCTGCCTGGCATATTGGAGCCTTGAATGCATATTGAATGGATAGTAGACTATGAAGGCAGCTGGGTGAAGACATTTTCATTATACAAGCAACATTTTTGCCATATAAAAATTATCTCCCCTTACTTCCTCATTCCTAGCCCCATGTATTCTTCCCTCCCTTGCTAAGTGGACATACGCACATTAACCACCCCACCCCTAATCAAAGAAGCAGGAATCCCCACCACAACTGTGGGGTTATTATTTTTTACTCTTCAGTTTTTATATCCTTATTTTATTTTATCTTAACCTATGTACCTCTGGCTGACAAGTGCTTTACCTTCCTGGCCACATGCCCTGTGGATACGTCACATGCCTCCCACACAGAAATAGGCAAAACACACCCACAATGTAGATTTATTTCTCTTGGTTAATCCAGAGTTTTAGTCCTGGACCCTGGGGGCACACAACCTCCCACATCGCTTTGTCATAGCAACATAGCTAGAATATCCACACTCGAGTCAAATCCTTGTCTTTTTTAATTTTGATTTTTTATTTCTTGTATCACTCTTTGCCATAGACTGAAGGCTGACTCCTGAAGATCCTTTGTGGGTTTCTGGCCCTCTTTTTCCCACAGAGCTGCTGATGGATTTAAACTGCTGGCGATGTGGATCACAGGCTAACACTTAACCACTACAACACCAAGGATCATATTTCTTATCAACGTAATTTTCATAACTCTCTTTTCTCCAGTCTTCCTCTACTTCTTCATTTTCCCTCTTTGTATCTTTCTATTTTATGCTTCACCTCTGTTTCATCATCTTCTCTTTTTCTTATTCGATTTTTTTTTGCTGACACCTTTCTCCTGCTCCACCCACTCTTTCTGTTCCCCTCCTTCCTTTCCTAGTAAACTATACTTCCACATTACCGATTAAGACACATGTGCCCCATTTGTAAAACAAACATCTTGTATTGTCGACATGGACCCTTCCTAGCACTATTACTTTCATTTTATTCTCTCTCTTCTCCACAATTTTCCTACTCATTTGACTATCTCTTTACATTTGCCTTCGTTTCTTAACTGTATGTTTGCTGACTTCTGTTAGATGTCTCCTTCACAGTTCACGAAAACCAACAGCCCCCACACCACTAGCAACTGTATCACAATGCTGAAGAAAAAGCAATCAGTCATAGGACATCCAAAATTTTAAGGAAAACAAACTCAAACTACCCAAACTCACCCAACTCCAATGGAGTGCTAGGGAAAAAAGATGTCTTGGAACAAAGAGATAGAGAGTCCACAAGAAGAGTGTCTATGTCCTTTCAAGAAATGTAATGAACACTTGTGAGAAAAATGGAATAAATTTAAGTATGCACATTAAAGAATTCCACAAGATAAAGAGTGAGATTACAGAATTAAGCAACATGGTAAAAGACTTGAGGTATCAAATGGAAAAAGAAGAAAAAACAGTGAGATCAAGGACAATTACTTACTACAACAAATGAGAAAGGTGATGAACAAAAATGAATCCAAAGAAGCCTGAGAATGGTCTAGGGCACTATCAAGAGAAACCACTGACCCCTCATGCAAAATAACCCACCCAACCAAACCAAAAATTTACAGGAAAATGGTACAAAAATTCAGGGGAGAAAATTTCCTCAACATTATAAAGAAGGAAACAATATACCATATTTTTTGGACCATAAGATGCACTTGCCCCCTCCCACCAAAGTGGAGGGAAAACGAGGTGCATCTTATGGTCCGTAGGTGTTTTAGTATACTGAACATTTTAGTATACTGTTACTATTTGGTTCAGAATATGATTTTCTTGTTTTTCTGCTCTAAAATCTGGGTGTGTCTTATGGTCTGGTGAATCTTATGGTCTGAGAAATATGGTAAATATTCAAGAAAATAGGGGAACTCAAATAGGATAGCTCCCCAAGGAAAAACATCAAGTCAAACTCCTACATTTCAAGGGAAAGAAGAAAATCCTGAGGGAAAACAAGAGAACTGAACAGTCAGCTACAAAGGAAAACCAATACAGATAATTTGGGACATCTCAGCAGAAACTATGCAGATAAAAAGAAAATGCAGTGATAGAGGTCCATATGTAAAGTAACAAACAGCCAACCAAGAGTCCTATATGCAGCAAAATTACTCCTCAAATATGAAAAGTAAATAAAACTATTTCAAGACAAGGAAAAACTAAAGGAACTCATAAAAACAAGACCAGCATTACAAAAATACTAACCAGATCAGGAAAAACAACAGAAAAGAAGCCTAAGAGCAACTAAAACCAATACGATAAAATCAGCAATCAAAACTACACAGTATTAAACAAGGATACAAAGATCAATGCAATCAAACACTAAATAAATAAACAAACAAGTAAGTAAATAAATAAAAGGGAAAGAACCCTAACAGAAAGACAGCAAAATGATAACAACAAGCTGGCAAAAATAAATAATGACACTGATATCAGCGTTTTAAATGTCCTCATCAAGAGACAGAAAATACTACACTGGATTAGAAAACAAAAAACATTTACATATGGGCTAAGAGACAAGTTTTAAACTCAAAGACAAAACAGTGCTGGAAATGAAAGGCTAGCTAAAAAACTACTTAAAAATAACCATACAAAGATGGGAGTGTCCCCCACAAAGGAAGTCACTTCAGAAGACAGCACTGAAGCTACAACTCAGGGAGAGGGACTCGTCTGATTAGAGGCCACGGGAGCAAATGAAGGGAGAGGAAGAGAGAGGGGAGCACATCCTGGTCCACCAAACTCTGAGGACGATCATCCTGCTCAGAGCAGCCAATGCAGAGAGGACCATAGGGTTGGCCTCACTATGAGGCACGAGGTCCCTCACTGACCCACAGCATTCCAGGGGACAACACTGGAGACAGAGTATGAGAATTTCACCTGCTTTGACTCCACCACACGGAGACAAAACACTAACAGTGTGCAACAGAACAGCAAAGGGAACAGGACAAAGGAGGTCCCAAGGGAATACCAAAAGTAGACTTTGGAGTTAGGGAATGACACCCCGTCAGACACGACCAGAAAACACTCCTAACTAAAGGTCAACAAACAGACCTTGAACACTTTACAGATTTTTCTCTTTGTTTTGTCCTTGCTTTGTTTTCTTTTGTTGCTTTGTTTTGCTCTGTCTTGTTTTTGTCCGCATTTTTATCTCTTCAGGTCTATCTAGATAAGATAAGCTGGATAAACCATCTGGAGAAGAAAACAATTAGCCGGATGGTTCCCCCAGGGACGTAAGATGTGGGGAGGCAGGGAAAAGGAAGTGGCTATTAACAAACCCAGGAACACAAGGACTACAAGAATCCAAAATTGTTGGCTAGGAGGGTATAGAAGGCCTGGTAGGACTTGATCAAGGGCAATGTAACCAAAAGGAATTACTGAAACCCAAAGAAGGCTGAATATGATAGTGTGACAAGAGGAAAGTAAAAGAAAGTAAAGGAAAGAACTTGGAGGCAAAGAGCAGTTATAGAAGTCTAAATACTGGCATGTACATATGTAAATATATTTGTATATGACAAGGATAGCCTTGCAGATCATAGCCCAACATGTAACCACAATGCCATCAGGCCTCCTTATAAGAATTCCAGTTGTTCCAAATTCTTGCCAATTATTCTTATGGTCTTGTGGTATGTTTGATTTTTTAAAAGTCATTTTATTAGGGACTTTTACAGCTCTTATAAAGTCCCATACATCAGTGGTATCAAGCATGTTTGTATATATGTTGCCATCATCATTTCCATAACTTTTTCTACTTTGTATGAGTTCCTCTTTTTCCCCTCTCTCCCGCACCCTCATGAATCCTTGATCCTTGATATACTGTTTTTATTATTTCATACCTTACACTGTCTGTTGTCTCTCTTCATGCACATTTCACTTATTTTTCCCCTTGGCGGGTATATAGCTAAACTTGTGGTGGGTTCCCCCTTTCTCCCTGGGTCCCCTCCCTGATGATTCCCCTAACTCCATGATGTTTTTACTCCCACTGCTGTTCATCTGTATCAATGTGTGTTCTCTGATCTAGCTAGGTTGTTAAAGCAGAACTGGGTCATGGTAGTTGGGATGAGGAAGCACTCAGGGAACTGGAAGAATAATGTGTGATTCATCTGAGCGATACTCCACCTTGCTTGAATCATCTCTTCTTTATAACCCTTCTGTGGGGGAGATATCCAATTGTCAGCAGATGGGCTTTGGGTTCTCTACTCCAAGCTGCCTCATAAGCATCAATGTAGTTGGCTTTTTTCTATCTTTTGATATCTGGTACCTGATCCAGTCTACACCTCATAATCACACAGGCTCATGTGCTTCTTCCATGTGGACTTATTTCTTCCCTGTTAGATAGCTGCTTGTTTAACTTCAAGCCTTTGAGACCCTTGATGCTATACGTGTTGCCAGCTCAACGCCATCCACCCTCTTCACACTTGCTTTTGCACCCATTTTTTTCTTCAGAGGTTGTGTTTAGAAGGTGAGCATCAAAGAATTCTAGGTTATCACAACACAGTGTTTTTGTGTTGAGAGGCCTTGAGTAAAGGCCCAAAGTCCATCTGCTATCTTAATATTTAACACAAATATATGCACATTGGCCTCTATCCCTTTTGTTAAATAGCATTTGCCTCCTATATCTTCCCTCTATTTCCTTTCACCTTCCTCCTATCTTAGTATCATGCTTAGCCTTCATTCAGATATCAGCATTTCATCTCAAATACCTGGCTCTTGATTAAAACCCACCTGACATTTTTCTCCCCCCTCACCATCAATTTTCAATCTCTTGTTATTCTCTTTTCTCCAGTTTGTTGGCTTCCCCCTCCTCCTCCTCACCCCATGTTTCCCACAGAACCATTAGTCCCATTGTTTTCTCCTCAGGACTGTTCATCCTGCCTATTTATATAGCTAGACATAGGGCGAAAGAAAAAGAAAAATGAAAATAAACACAAGCAAAACATAACAAAACAAAATGGGAAAAAAATAGATAGTTCCGGGTCTGTTTGCTGGTCCTTAGGTATTTTTTCCAATCAAGTCTGATGAGGTGCCAAGCCGTAAGCCCCAGGTCAAAAGACTATTTTCCGCATGCCTAGGGCACTTGGTTACTTTGCTCCCCTGGCTGCCCAGTTGCACTCCCTTTGTGTTTCACCTCACTGTGCATGGGACAGACCAGGCACACTCTATGCAGTGTCTCCAGTGCTGTCCTTCATAGCACTATGGGTCAGTGAGGGACTGTCATGTCTCCTGCTGGGGCTGGCTCTGGGATCCTCTCTATGCATTGGCTGCTCTGAGCAGGCATGTCATTTCCTGTTCTTGGTAGGCCATAATGAGGTCCACTCTTTTTCTCTCTCTCCCTCTTAGTTCTGTCCTGTGTGGTCTGGCCAGATCCGTCTCTCTCCCTTGGCTATATCTTCAGTGCTTTCCTCTATATTGTCTTCTGCTGGGAGGGGTTCAGCATAGCTAGGCTAGGGTCTGGCCCCCTTGTCCTCTCTATTCATTTTCTGCTTCATTCCAGTGTCCTGCCTTTAAGACTTAGTGCTCTCTGATGGGGTCCGGTCCCTCTCTTCCCTTGTTTGTTTGGTTTTTTATGATTTGTCATTTGGGCGTGTGAGTAGTGGTATCTTATTGTGGTCTTAGTTTGCATTTCTCTGATGAATAATGATGTTGACTATCTTTGCAGACATATACTGGCCATTTGGATACTCTGCTTTGTGATGGACTTGTTTAAGTGTTCTTACTTAAATATAAAAAAGAAAGAGGTTTTGAAATTTTCTTATTGATTTGTAGAAACTCTTAATATATCCTAGATATGAACTATTTGTCAGTGATATGTGCAACTTCAAATTGGACTATATAAGAGAAAACTTATATAGCAAGTAGTCCATTTATCTTTGAGGCAAAACTGACACTTTACTGCTTTGGAAGGCATTTTTGATTATAGAAGGAATAACATAAAAAGAAGAGTGTTCCCTAGAGTTGCTATTCTCCAATATAGGTGCAGCAGTTACTGATGAATTTCTAAAAATCCTATAAAATATTTATTGAATAAATGTTAAAAGCTCTGCGAGCTTCATGTCTACATATTTGATAGTTGTGCCCAAGCTAAAAAGAAAACACTATCCAAGTCTAGAATATTGGTCTTGTTGATTCTGTTATCTTTTTCAGCTATGGAATAAAAGTGTTTGCAAAACTGGGGTTACTGAAAGAAAATAAAGGCTAACATCTGAAGCTGAGAGCTGAAACTTCTATTAAAATAATAAAAAATAACCCACCCAAGTATTAAAAAGACATTTCCTACTTCATGCAAATCTTATGAAATCTGTAAGCTTTTATCATTTATCTTTTTCTCAACATTAAACATGATAAACTAGAATATTATATTCCATATAAGAATACTGAGAGATTGAGACGGAGCCGCAGAAAGGAGATAGAGTTCAGTTGGTAATGAAAAGTTAAGAAAGACTATCGGGTAGGGAAGAACTTTTGGAAAGGAAAGGGACAGCAGAGAAAGGGACAGAATCATTGTTCCTGGGTGGTTCTACAAACTGGCAAGTAGGATATGAAAACGTGCCTGGCAGTGAGGCAGTGGGACATATATAGGGCTTGAGCCAAGGTCGTATCTACCAATAAGGGGAATGAGGCTTTCTGATGTGGCAGTTTGCAGGATCTGCGTCAGGATATGGTTTGTGAGTACATCTTGTCTTTCTCAGACCCGCTTTCTGGAACACCGTGGAAAGAGGCTGTATAGACCAGCCCTGAGAGATAAGCTCTGGAAAGGGGCTCTTCCCTTCAGGGAGATTAGCTCTGTGAAATGCCAGAGGCAGGGCTTATGAAGTTCAGCAGGTTGTTCATTTTCTTTTTGTGGGGCTGGTGCAAGTGACTGAAGCTCTGTGAAGGGGCTGTCTGATCTGGACCTGGCCCAAACAAGTATGACTAGAAGTCTAATTATGAGCTATGAAAAATCAGCGCAATATTCCTTAACTAGGATAAAAGTTAGAGTTACTACTGCTAATCTACATACCCATCTTAAACCTTAGACTTCAGCCAAGGTGCAGCTTTGGTCTCACGATCTTGAAAATTCCAACCTAGAGTAGATCCATGAAAGGCAGGGATGGCTTGGCCTAGGGAGATGTTATTCATTCTAGGCATGACAGTACTACCGGAGGACAACATCGCAAAACAGCAGGGAGGTATAACAATAGGAATAATTCTACTTTTAAGTCATTTTTATCACTTAACACCTTGTTCTTAGACATGGAAAGTTATTAGATGTGAAGTTGAGCTTGAGGAGGAGTAGAAGTAGCAAGCATCAGGTCACCAGAGAAGAGGAATATAGCAACTGGATTTAGGAAATGTCAAAGTTCAGAGACACCGCAGACAGAAGGCAACCTTCTTCTAAAAACTCAGCCACTTAAAACCTTTGGGGGTCATTTTTCTGCTCAGACACAAATGAGGTAACCATGAGTTAGACATGACTCTACAGCAATTGGTTTGGATTGGGTTTTGTCTTAAGGAGGAAGGGTATCTCCATGAGAGACAACACATCAGATTTGAAGAAAGGCTTTTGGGTATAGTAAATTTGAATTAAAGCTGCATTTTGCTCTTACTTGATTCTGAGACTAAATCCTTGTATCCTTGTGGTTCTTAGCTGTGGTTAACAGTCCAATAATTGATTCTCTCACGAAAACACCAGAATGGCTAGGTATTATAGTAGATACCTGCAGTATTCTGAGTTGAGTCTCCTTAAATCAGATACTCAAGGAAATATAGCTACCCCTAGAACAGCCTGATCAAACAAGATTATCTTCAAATATTTTGTCTTCATTTTCACCATGGTTTGTCTTTTATGGCAGGAATCTTCAATTTTGCTACTCCTACCACTTGAAAATATAAAAGAGCCCCAAATCCCACTGAGCTGGCCAATAATCCACCCATGATCTTTTGGACATCCATAATGACAATTCTTTTAAAATCAACCTTCTTTGTCAACAACACATCCAAGTAGCAGTCCTTTGTGTAAATCTCTGCAAATGGCATTTTATAGAACATTTCTTTTCAGAAGTCATAGAACTACCTTTGAAAAGCATGTTTTTATAAGGTTCAAAATGAGCTAGAACAAGCTAAGAACTCACCAAGAATACCAATGTTGGCAACATTCCCGTAAAAAATAGTTGTCCATTGTCTACTGCCAATTTAGCTTTTGGATAAGTGGATAACTGCAATCCTATGACACCTTTTAGTTTGAATTAATGTCACCTAAAACTACCCTCTATATTTCTTCTTTCCATTATATGACATAATCCAATATCCAGCCTATTTATTTTCATATTTTAATTATAATACTATCTGCCATTTTCACACTTACATGAGTCTTTTTAATGGAATAGCTGTGTACATATTGGACCAATTTGATGTAATAATATAAAACAACCAAATCCATAGCATTGCTGGGTTATGTTTCTTACTTTTACTCATTTTTTCCAGCAATCTAAATTTTATGACTGGATGTTAGAATCATCCAGGATTCCCAATATATGGAAATCATTTGAACCTGATTATATCATTTTGTGAACTGGAATAAACTATCAACAATAAACCCTCATCAAGTGGCTAGAAGGTTGATCCCCTGGCAAAATATCAGAAGGATATGAATAACCTCAGAATAAAACATGCTTAGGTAATTTTTTAGGCACTAACAAAAAAGTGTTTCAAGCAAAAGGATGACTTTCAAGGGTCAGAAATAGAATTCTAAAACTGAACGGAAAATATTAAATATGCCCTAATCTTGAGCATAATGGGACTTATAGATTTGGAGTTTACACTGGTATTCCTTCTCCAATATCCTCTGTTCAGCACTCTCCACGGTAACCAAACACCTATGTAGGGGCAGGTCAGGTGAAGAAGAGTGGACTTTGAAACCTTTCAAAATAATGTTAAATAAAGGTATGTGGACTTGTAATGCAAAGGAGCCATGGTAATACACCGATGAAGCGTGGAGTGCCAGCACAAAGATGGGCAATTCACACCCATACAGTAGCTCTGCAGAACTAAATGCCCAGCAATCTGCTTCTCTAATGATCCTAGCCAAGGCTTCCCTGCCGTATAGGACAGTTCTACTCTCTTAACAGACTCTCTAGGAGTTCCCCTTCAGAGTCAAGTTACCACCATCTCCCAAAAGACTTTTAAGACAGAGAAAAGCAGCAGCAGCTAACCGAGCAATTGCAACCACACCCAAAGTCAACCTTTTAGGTGGCTCCTAATTCTGAAAGTGGACAACCTCAGGATACGACAGTTTTCTAAACAGACCATACACAGACCAAAGGAAAGCCCCAGTGCTTCAAAGAGTGAAGACTGAAAACAGTGTTGGCTCAGAATGAAAACCGAGGAATTCTTGGCAAGACCGACCATTGCTGCAAACTCATGAGGAAGAATCTGCCCGTGTACACGTACCCAAGGTAACGTGCATTCTTACTAGACCACTTGAAATTTGGCTCCTGGAGAGTTGGACCATGCTGCACAGTCAGTTGTTTGACCATCCGCCTAAAGACTTAGGTTTCAGATGATTGGTATCACCTTAGAACTTTTAGCTATCTTCAAACGTTCTTAACATTTTTTTTATTACTCCTTTGGTAAGAAAGGGCACAGAAAGTCAAATCTAGTGGGAAAACCAAGTACACAAAAACATTTCAGCCTATGTCTGGAGTGTATTTAAAGACATAAACCTTTGAACTTCTTAAAGGACTTTTTTTTGTTTTATTTCCCGAAAAAAATGCCACCCGTGAGGCTTGCTGTGTTTTTAAGCCACACCAGGGAATCCATAAGAAATCCCAGTAGCCAAGCCTGACTGTTCCTTTTGAATGTCTCCACCTGTACCATCAGAATCCTCCCCTTACACATTTCCTTATCTGGAGGGGAGGGCATTGGTGGGAGTGGGAGGACCGTCCTTACTGCATTCTCCAAATTCTCAGTCAGCAGAACACATGAGCAATGTGCTATTTCTATTTTCAAGAAGATTTGGCCCAAACACCCAGTCCCAAATGGCCAGTAACCAAACCTTTGGTCAGAGCTGCAGTATATTGAAAATGAGAAACCTATTCTCAAGCAATTTTCTCACTTGGTTTTGGCCATGGGTTGGGTGGATTTGTTGGTGGATTTAGCATGGGACTGGCGGGGGTTGGGGGGCAGGGGCGGCTTGGACTTGTCTAAGGTTCCATGGCAACATTTTATGCCCAAAAGAGTATGTTAGAATTTTTCCAAAAGCATAATGGCAGTAACAATAACCATAATTACTTGGAGTTTGTGTTATAACAGACACTATTCAATGCATTGGTTTCATATTTAAGAACCTTCTGAGAATGATACTAACAGTGTCCTCTTTTTACTGGATGAGAAGACTGAGGTATAGCATACATAACAGATTTTGGACATGGCACATGAGAGTCTGGAACCTGAGTCTTTATTCTTGACCACTGTTAGGGGGTCTGAGTAGGTGCCTGTCATGAATTAGCCTGGAAGTGAAAAATACCCATTTTCCATGATTCCTCAAAGGCTGTCTGTATTTAGTTAGGAAGTTGAGCTGAGCTCCTGAGACCAGCTCAATGTAGCAGCCATGTTTTCCCTAAGATAGAGACTTTATTAGTGCACATTAACTGGTCAAAGTTTAATTTGTTTTGAAGTATTGAGCCAGTCTCTTTTCCATTGTGTCATATTCACTCACTCACTCATCCACTTACTCATTTATTCAACAGTGTATAGTGAGCCTCCCTCTGTGCCAGGTGGCCCACTGGAAACATTGTGGGTTATGAGTGGGGTTGCTGACTGCAGGGTCAGCCCTTTGAAACCACCACCTTCTCCAAGGGATAAAAAAGAGGCTTTTTATTCCCATAAAGGTTTACAATCTCAGAAACAAATGCAGACAGTTCTGTTCTATTCTGTAGTGTTGACATCAGTCTGAATCTGAATCTGGCAGTAAGTTCGGTATTTTGAGTATGGGCCAGGTCAGGATCTTAAAGTTGGAAATTAAAAAGTGGGAGGTCAAGGTCCTTCCCTCAAGTAACTTAACTAAAAGGTGAACTCACAATACCATTAAACACCTGCACACAAAGGAGGTGTGCGTACACTGTAGTGAGGTCATCGGAGAAGGGGCAGACCAGGCTGTTTGGAGAAGTCAAGGAAGCATTCTCAGAAGAGGTAGTATTTGACCCAAGATTTGAGCAATGAATGAGTTTGTCAAGCACATAAGCAGAGGCGATTGTTCTGGGCAGAGCATGTGTAAGGCAGGGTGCCAGGAAAGATCCTGTTGTGTTCAGAAAGCTCTAAGTACTTCAATATTGCTGGCTTGCAAAGAACAAGGCAGGAAATGACAGATGAGACTTGACATTTAGTTAGTGGCCAGATCATGAAGTGCTTTGTATGCCAAGTAAAGAAGTCTACAGTTTGCACTGTAGGCACTGGGGAAGCATTTTGAGGGCTTTCAGCCAAGGCTTCATGGTTAGAATTTCATATAACTATCATTCTGGCAGCTAGCATAGGAGATGGATTGGATAGGGTTGATACCAGAGGCAGGGGGCCAGTAAGGGGTCTTAGGCTGCCCTTCTTGGGGAATTATTTGTTATTGGCAATAACAGTATCTACAAGCTCCCTCCATGGGTCTGGGCCAGACCTTGTGGGACTTCAGAGCCCACTGTGGGTGAGATCAGGAAGGAGATACAAAGAAAGGATTGACTCAGCCCAAACCATCACGGGATAACAGTGTGAGAGCATTTGTAGTTTAAACCACATGTGTTTGCAGTGCGGAAAATCTTTTTAGCCAAGGTGACACATTCAGATGATGACAGTATCATCCTCCAAACACACAACTTCACCAACAGAGTCACCATTTACATCATAAGGCCATAGGACTGAATTGGAAGACAAACAAATTCATATATCTGAGGGTTGTTTGTTTTTTTCAACAAACTCCAACGGTTGCATACTCTTGCATTTTTTCCAAGACACGTTTTTAGTCAAGATCTGTGGTGTGGAGTATATATTTGTGTGTACTCTTGTAGTTGTTGCTAGTTTATTACAACTCAGGACCACCCCGTGTCTGCAGAAGAGACATGCCTCCTAGAGTTTTAAAAGGCTTTACACAGTAATCTTTGTCAAAGAAGTCCTGTGGATGCAACAGTGAATGCTCAGTTGCAAACCAAAGGTCAGTGGTTCTAACCGACCAGCTCCTCCAACGCAGAAAAATGTGGCAGCCTTCTTTTGCGAAGATTACAATTTTGGAATCCTCATGGCACAGATTTACACTGTCCTATACTGCCTCTATTCATCTGCATCCACTTACCAGCAACCGGGCTTATCTTGATTTGATTTGGTTTTAGACATTTTTGGAAGCAGATAGTCATACCTATCTTTCAGCATGCTTATTTTTTTTCAAGATCATGTTATTGGGAGGTAATACAGATATTTCATTCTATAGCTCAATCGCATCAAGCTGTATTGTACAATTGGTACCACAGTTTCCAAACATTATTTTCCTTCTTGAATTCCTTGACCTCAGCTCCCTCCCCTGTCTCCACTATTTCCCCCACCCTCAAGAAACCTTAATTCTACTTGCTGTCTCTATAGATTCATCAACCCTGGTTTTCATATACTGATAAGCAGAAAAACATGTAACAAAAATTCGAGAGGGTGATTCCCCAATGATAGCACATCTGAGATAAAGCCCAATATGAACAAATAAAAACAAAAAAAATTACAGAAAATGTTGAAAACCAGATCAGCCCTAACATGCATCAGAGGGGGGATCAACTGACAAGATTTTAACTGCCAATCAGTTTATCATTTTGGCATTCTATTGTTATCTCTGCAAAGCATTCTGTTGGGTAACCACGTAATAATTCTTTGATCAATGATGTGCTAATTCCATGTAGACTTAGTTGACATCTCAGTTAGATGGCTGCTTGTTTGGAACCAAGCCTTTATGATCTCAGATGCTATTTTATCTGATATCCAGGTACTATCTAATTTCTTCATCACACTTTGTGTAGCACTGATATTTTCTGGGGTTCCTTCCTAAAGGTGGGTGTCAAGAAGGGCCACGATGTAAGAACTAATTGTTCCTAAATTGGAACTAGGATCTAGTGAGAGACTAAAACTCATCCTTGCATCTATGGTTTGTGTTTGCTTTGTTTTGTTTTTATATGTCTTTGGCTCTCTTTCAAAACCTCCTTGTTAATTTATGACAGCTTTATAAATAATCATCCTGAGGCATAATGATCTTGCATTAATGTTGTCTTTGATTATTCCCTGGTACTGACTTTTTAAAGCGCTGTTAAGAGAGAGATAATAGGTCAATGTAAGTTAACTCGATATCACCGTATCTGAACTTGTACAGAATCAATTCTTTCATTGCTGATGCTATCTACACAAACAATGGGACTTGGTTGTAAGGTGAAATTTACAATAATATTCACTGAGAATATCAATCAGAGATTTGCCAGAAAAATATACATCTTGATATATAGCATATAGAACATTAGTGTACAGCTGTCTTCTAGATACTGTGGGATTTCAGTTCTAAGTACAATGTTACAAGTGTGCCTGAGGTAGTGTTTGGATCACCTAGTAGATTTTATGTATTGATCTCACTGACGGCAACCTTAGGAGCATGCCTTGTGCCCTGAAGATTCAGAATTCAATACCTTGGCATTCCACAAGACCAGTTCTCCAGGGTTCACCCAGAACCCAGGCTCGATGTGGGCTATTTGATTCAGCATGCCTCTCCCTGCATTATAATAATTTGCCTTTCATCTAGTAGACACATGCTTAACTGTCTCTGCCTCCTGTGTGTGCATACCAATGTAAAATATATTTTTGATACATTTGACATTTATGTATTGTAGATAATTATTAATCAGATTTGTGCAGCTTTGTAATATTTATATTAGAACATCCCTTAGGTTTTCAGTTGTTTTATTTTGCTCTTCTCTTGGAAGGTGTACACACACATATAGTCATATACATACACAATTATTTAAAAAGTATATATATACATATAAATAATAAAAATTGGTGGAGCACTCTATTTTGATTTGCTGGACTTTACCTTATAATTTAACATTCACATTTTTTAAAAAGTTTGCTGAAAGGAATTAAAGCATAGGGTGATTTTCATGTTGATTCCTTTGTGTGTGTGTGTGTGTGTGTGTGTGTGTGTGCGCTTACATATTGTGATCTGACCTCAAAGTAATACTTATGACCCAAAGAGTTAATATCAAAATAAACAATAGCAACAAACACATTTGGAAGGTTTTTGGACTCCTGGCCTGGTGTCTAACATGAGTCATTTTATTGCCATTTTGAACTTATGTTGTTTCATCCAAATAGGACCACAGCAAAAAAAAATGGCCTATAGATAATAGATCCTTTATTGGTGAGAGTAGTTGTCAGAGTCCTCCTAAGCAAGGTATATTGTCTCGATGTGTTTGTAGTTTGGTTCTATATCTGTGGGCACATGGATGGGCCAAGTTAAGAACTTCTGTAATCTCTTAGGCAGCTGCCAGGCTCTGTTTTCACATTATAGAGTACAAACTCAGGCATCTCCTCTAGTAAACTCAGCCCATCTTAAATGAGGTGAGCAGAATGGAAAACATATAGCATGGCTAGGTGCCGGGAAGCTGATGCATACATTCCAGTAAGCTAATGCTTCACATACGGTATTGTGTTGGCTGTCACAACTCATATACTTCAACTGATGTCACTTGGCAATTTTTTTTCTTGAGTACTTGACATCACTTCTTGTCTTTGAAGTTAATGTGAACTTGTGGCAGTTTTGATAGCTAATCCTTTCAGAATACAGAGACATGCACACACAAATGTGTTGGGAAAATTACTCCTTTATTATGTCATGGCAATAGCATAATTCTGATATGCACTATCAGAGACCTGAAAGTGGAGATTTGAGTTAGATGCCTAGTGGATTCAGATTCCAGCTGCTCCACTAATTAGCTATGTGACCTTTCTGTGCTTTGGTTGGCTTCTCTGTAAGAAAAGAGTAAAACAGTTTTTTTCTAGTAAGTTATTTGAGAACTAACCTAAATAAAGCTCCTTGACGTACAATGAATTCTCTGTTAATGCTTATCTATAAGTATTTGATTATTCTTTGCCCTCCAGTGAGCATAGGTGTCATTTGTTTCATACAGATTAATTATGTGAATGATTAAATATCTAAGGAGAAACTATTAAAGTTTTCAAAATTTTAATATCGATTGGATTCACAATGAATGCTCATGGAAGTAATTGTCTAAATATCAAATGAGATGCACTGCATTAGGAAGATCTGCTGTACAAAATCTTTTTAAAATTTCAGAGAAAGGATGTCAATTTGAGGACTAAGGTGTGCTTAAATCAAGCCACAGTATTTTCAATTGCATCACATGCATGTGAATGTTGGGCAATAAATAAGGAACACATAAGAATAAATGATCCATTTGAATTATGATACTGGTGAAGAATCTGGAAAATACCAGCTGCCAGAAGAACAAGCACACCTGTCTTGAAAGGAATGTAGCCAGAATGGTCCTGACAAGCAAGGATGGCAAGACTTAATCTCATAAAATTTCAGCTCACTCATCTCATGCATTTTATTGTTTGTACTCAATTTTCCTAGGTATATAATTCATACATTCCATGTTCAGATTTATTAATGGGTGTTTGCAATTGTCTCTTCTAATTTCAAGGTGTGCCCCATCAGCAAATAGAAGTCCTTAAAGCTCTTTTCCATCCAGGGCAATTAAGTAAACTCTATCTTGAGGAGTTGGATCTTTGCAAGCCATAATTTGAATGTCTTCGAACCTGAGGGACTTCTCTCCTAGCATATATCAGACAATTTTCTGCTGCTCTTCACAAAGTCTTCTGTTGGGGTGGACCATCACTCCTCCCTAGTCTGTTCTTAGTCATCAGTCTCCACTGAAACCTGTTCCCCACTAGGGACCTGATGGTTGGAAATATCCATGTCATAGTTTCCAGTGTCACAGCAACAGGCAAGCCACCCTAGTATGACAATCTGACAGATGAGCTGGAAGGAAGTACACTATTCAAGCATGTAATCCTTCCTAGAAAGTCACTCAACTAACTGAGCACAGTGGGTGCCTGAAGTAGTGCGATCAGGTTCCCTTAGAAGCCCAGGTGACAAGAGTAATGAGTTGGATCATATGGCTGTCCTAGTGGTAAATGATATGGGAACCCCCTAGTAAAAGTGCTACCTGAGGAAATGTCAGGTGCTACACCATGTGTTCCTTTCTATCCTGCCACCTTAAGTAAGCTCAATAGAAATCCTCATTTCTGGAACAAGGAATAATAATTGACTATTTCCCCTAATGAAATACTTTCTCCAAAGTGAATGGAAGGACAAGTGAGAATGAGGAGAAGGAGTGGGAGGAAGAAGAGGAAAAGAAGGAGGGGAAGAGTGGATAACACATCTGAGTTCTCTGAGAAAAGTTCTCACAGTTAGCACTCTATGAAAATGAGTTATAATTCCCATTTTATATCTGGAAAATATGGACATATGACTAAGGGCATATGACTAAAAAGTACAGGAAATGGAAACTCAACTGAGATCTATTAACTCACAATTCCTTGCACATTCTATTAAGTCATTGTGTTAAACTAGATTCTCTAAAGAAGCAAAAGCCAGTGATATATATTTATTTATATCAAGAAACTGAATCACACAGTTATAAAAGTGGCTCCGTGAAAGCTGGTTCAACTCTATGAGTCAGATGTTAAGCTAGAGGTTTTTCTGACCTTCAGAACTGCCAGTCAACCTGATAAAGAAGGAAACTCACAAGCTGGTGGAAGCAGAAGCACATGAACCCAAGGTCAGTAAATCAAGCTCATTGGACCGGAGTTGTATGAATGCAAGGTTGGAGGGCAATATTGCAGGCCACTGATAGGTTTCAGCATGAGCAGATCAATGAATCAGAGCAGTAAAGAGAGATCTAGAGTCTCTTGCATCAATTTGCATTAAGTGCCGGCCACACTTGATGAAATTTCCATTTGATGGTATCAGGACTGTTATCAGATTACGGCCGTATCCACCTTAGTTTTCCGACAGCAGCTTGAGCTCATCATGGAATAGATTACATTATGTCACATAACATCATGGGAGAACCCAGTATAGTAATAAAACCTAAATACCATAGTTGTTTCCCTTCACACAACATATCAGAGTACTGTGTCAACTACAAGTTATGCACAAAAAGATAAATAGCAATGTGGTTGATCAGTTACAGTTGTTCAGAGGAAGATAGTTTATACTTTGTTTAAAAAATAAATAAATGGGGCTGAGCCCCAGTGGCGTAGTGGTTGTGCACGGGACTGCGGCCCACTGGGATGGAGGTTCAATTCCAGCAGTGGGGCTGGGCCTCCTACTCCCACCGCTGGAGAGCAGTGATGCCCCCCAAAAAATAATAAATTAAAACTAAATTAATAAATAAGGTTATATTCTCCTGTATTACTACCTAGAGAGTCTATGGACAAACTATTTGAATGATACAGGAAGCACCAAAAGAAGATGGAAAGACTACTCAGAATAACTGTACCAAAGAGAATTAACTGGCATCCAATCAATACAATGGGTAGCGTATGATCAAGAAAGTATGGTGCTGAAGGAAGAAACCCAAACTACACTGAAAACATTTGGCAAGAATAAGACTCCTAGAACTGAAAGAATACCAATAAAAATATGTTCACAAGCTATTGAAGCACTGGGAGTACTTACTCGTCAACGGAAATTTGAGAGACAGTTAGTTATTTGGCCAATGGATTAATGGAAATCCTTATTTGTACCCAGTGCAAAAACATAAAAAAGGGTGTCCATCAGGATACTTGAACTATAGAACAATATTATTAATATCACATGTATATAAAATTTTGCTGAAGATCATCCAGCAACAGATGCAACTGGCCAGAAATTCAAGCCAAGTTCAGAAGTGGACTCAAACCATTGCTGATGCCATATGGATTTTGGCTGAAAACAGAGAACACCAGAAAGATGTTTACTTTTACTTTATTGATTATGCCAAGGCATTCAACTATGGAGACCATAAGCAATTTTGAATAGCCTTGTGGAATTTTGGAATTCCAGGACACCTAATAGTGCTCATGAGAAATCAAAATATGATAGTGTTCAAACAGAACAAGGGATACTGCACGTTCAAAATCAGGAAAAGTGCCCATCAGGATTTTATTCCCTCATCACATGTGTCGAATCTGTATGCTATGGAAATAATCATTATCCGTGGGTTTTCTGAAGAGGAATGCAGCATCAGAATTGGAGGAAGGCTTATTGAAAACCTGGAATATACAGAGGACACAACTTTGTTTGCTGAAAGTCAGGAGGACTTGAAGCAACTTGCTTCAAGATGATAATTACAATTCAATGCAAAGAATTACAAAATATCCACAACTGAATCAATAGGTAATATCAGTGATGGGATTCAAATAATTTAACAACAGATTATTTGTCCTAATAGCTGTTTTAAATATAGCAACAATATACTGAAAGATAATCTATTACTTCATATAGCTAATATTTAAACAGAGACACTAAAAGAGATATACAAAACATGTTATGAAATTAAAATATGAATTAAAATATTAAATAAGCTGAGCCCCAGTGCCATAGTGGTTGTGCACGGGACTGCGGCCCACTGGATTGGAGGTTCAAATCCAGCAGCAAGGCTGGGCCTTCTACTCCCACCAACAGAGGGCAGTGATGCCCCCAAAAACAAACAAAAAAATATTAAATAATATCTAACATAACCAAGACTGTTATTTAATTTGGTTCCGTACTGTTTCTTGATTGGTGTCCTAACTGCAAAATTCTTTGATTTTATCATTGTCTGTGTGATTTATCCTTAACCATCTTTACACTTTGGGAATGGGATCCCATTGCTCTAGAGGTAGGCCAATTAAAAAATAGTCATTGTGTTTGATAAACTAGAAAGAGGCAACTTCTTTCTAAACATATTATGGTCATCTTTGAAAATCATTTTTCCATTTATAGAAATCTAAATAAAGGCTTATGTATGCAACTATATTTATACATGAGGATGGGGAAACAGATCTATGTGCCTATATTTTTAGGCTTAGTATTAAGGTAGCAGATGGGCTTTGGGCCTCCAATTGAGTACTCCCTCAGTGCAAAAATATTTTATTCTATTAAACTGGTGTTCCGTGATGCTCACTTTCCTGACACGATAGCTGAAGACAAAGTAGGTGTATAAGCAAATGTGGTGAAAAAAGCTAATGGTGCCTGGCTATCAAAAGATATTGTATGTGGAAGATAAACAAGCAGTCATCTAGCTCAAAAGCAACAAGGCCCACATAGAAGAAGCACACCAGCCTATTTGATCATGAGGTGTTGAAGGGATCCGAGATCAGGCATCAAAGGACAAAAAAACCAAATCATTGTGAATGAGGAGGAGTGCCCATTGGAGACCCAAGAACCATCTGTAGGCAGCTTAACATCCTCTTACTTATGGGGAGGAGATGAATTAGTCAGGGTGCACTATAGCACCAATGAAACATACAACTTTCCTCTAGTTTCTAAATTCTTCCTTTCTTCCACTATCATGATCCCAATTCTACTTTACAAATCTTATTAGATCAGAGAATATACACTGGTACCAATAGGAACTGGAAAAACAGGGAATGCAGGACAGATGATACCTTCAAGACCAGTGCTGACAGTGGCAATACTGGAAGAGTGGAGAAAAGTTGAGATAGAAAGGGGGAATCCATTATAAGGACCTACATATAACCACCTTCCTGAGGGATGGACAACAGAAAAATGGGTGAAGGGAGACATCAACAGTGTAAGATATGACAAAAAATAATGATTTTTATATTATCAAGGGTTCATGCGATGGGGAGATGAGGAAGGAGGGGGAAAATGAGCAGCTGATATCAAAGGCTCAAGTAGAAAGCAAATGTTTTGAGAATGGTAATGGCAACAAATATACAAATGTGCTTGACACAATGGATGGATGTATTGATGATGATAAGAGTTGTACAAGCCTGCAATTAAAATAAATAAATAAAAAAAGAAAAGCTCTTTGTTCCTTTTACTGTACTTACAGCAATTGTTCTGAAAATTTTTCTTTAGCTCTTTGAACACTTTCAGGAATTGTGCAATTCACCCATAATTTGAGGCATACCACTTTGTTATATGTTTACTGACATTAAAATGCAAAAGAATTAAAATGTAGCATTTCTTCAAAAGTATAATGAGTTTTATGAAATGAATAAATATTACAAGTATGGTTCCTCCTGATTTTTTTATATTAATGGACTGAATGAACTTTACTATGGGTGCTTAGAATATTATTGTGCCAAAGAAATTTTTAAATGAGTAAGACATACAAGTTTTTGATTTCCACATTAGGTGGAACTCTGATTACAAGGGCCATTTCACCACCAATTCCCTGAGCTCAATGAGGAATTTGACTTCAGTTCGGCTGAGTCATTGAGCTGACTGAATCCCATCACTATATAAATGGAGGATTGATATTGTCAAAGATTTTGTCTTGCTGTATCTATAATACTCAATAAATGCTCATCAAAGCCAGAGTCAAGAGATCAAAATACCCATTGCATTTAGTAAATCTGTTGCACAAAACTTCTTTTGAGTGTTGTAAAGCAAGGATATTATTTGAGGAATTAAAGTTAACCTAATGTAAGCCTAATGTAATGTAATCTCTTGATATGCATGTAAAAGTTGGACAATGAATAAGAGAGACTGGAGAAAAGATCAATATTCTGCATTTAAATTATAGTGCTGACAAAGAATACTGAAAGTACCAGGAACTACCGAAATAACAAATGGACAAGTTTGCCTTGGAAGAACTATAGTCAGAATTTGACTTAGAAACAAGATTGGTAAGATTGCATGTTGTGTAATTTGGACATGTTATGAGCAGAGACCAGTGCCTGGGAAAGGATATCAGGCTTGGTAAAGCATCTATCAGGAGAATGAAAAAGAGGAATACTCTCAACTAGATGCATTCACACAGGGGTTGCAACAATGGATTTAGTGTGAGAACAATTGTGAGACTGACACAGGACTGGGTGGAATTTCATTCTGTTGTACACGGTGTTGACTGGAGGGTGTCTAACAGCATCAGCATGCATCTTACAATTAAAACTAGCCTGTGAACAATAGATCTATATGGTTAAGTGTATTTGAAAGACTGCCTATAAAAAAATGAATGGATTCATGGCTTAGTTCTTCTTGCATTTCTGTACATAAAGTTCCTTACCTTTAAATGATAACATTTTCATAGTGTGCATCATCCACATAAGAAGGACGAGGCACTTCCTCCTGAGTGTGACTGAGGTCAGCCTCTGCAGGAAACTAGGGCATCTCAATGATGTAATCCCAGTTCAGTCCACATCATCCTTCTCATTTACAGCCTAAGCCACTCTTTGTTTTGCCTATATCTCAGATAACACCAGATGTACCTATCCTAGATAGACCATGATTACGTGTAATTCTAATTAAAACAGTTTTGAAATACCAATACAGGGAATATGAATGATGTCAAACTAAAAATCACCACTACTCTTACAGGAGCATGTCTTCCGAAAGCAACTATTTTAATTACATATCCTATAATAAGCAGTTACCTTTCAGCTCATATGGTCAAGAAGTCAGAGCAGCCTTTATATCCTAGAGGAATGTATATATTTGATATTTGACACAACCCACACAATGCCAATGCATTAGGGATAGCTGAAAGAACAATGAAAAGAAAGAAAATTTATGAGAGTAGACAGATGAATTTGGGGAGCTTACTTGCCTTGGGGGAGTAGAGCCATGAAATAGCTGCTGGCACCCTTAGAACCACTGCTTATATGCTTCATTATGCCTCCTAGACTTTCTGCCTGTCACATTCAATGAGCTCTTTGCAAGCCAATGATGTTCAGGCTGTCAGTAAGAGACTGGGTAATTTGGGAGGACTTCCAGCCCCACCACTTTGTAAGACTTCCTGAAAAGCAATGGCCGTGGCATTCCCGGCTATTCTTGCTAACCCCATTTATTAAGAGTATTTTAAGATTCACGAAGAACAGCTCCCTGTAACTGATCATTCTAGAATAGCATTCATGCCTTATTTTAAAAAAGCTAAAGCCTCGGTCTGAAAATGTGCATTTAATTCAACTTGTGGAAATGCATGTTATTTGTGGATGCATTGATTCCTACCCATGGTGAACCCATTCGTTTCAGAGTAGAGCTATGTTTCATAGGGCTCTCAATGGCTGGTTTTCCAGAAGTCTATCACCATGACTCACCTCTGCGTTGCCTTCAGGTAGGCTCCACCCTCACCCCAGCCACACCTTCCAGTTAGCTGTGAAACTCATTCACAGTTTGCACCCTCCAGGGACTCCTACATTCTATTTGTTGTTGTTACTGTTAGGGGAGCTCAAGTTGATTTTCCACTCATAGTCAATCCGTGCGATGGAGTTGAATGGCCTCCTCCTGTTTCCTAGACTGAAATCTACACAGAAATAGTTCAAAAGGTCTTTCCTCCCAGGGAGACTTGGGGTGAATGTGAACGCCCAACCTTTCAGTTAGCAGCCAATCACTTTACTGTGACATGACTGGAACACCACTACTCTATGTGCAACTTCTGCAGTCAGCCGAATCCAGCTTCCCAGTTCTGTTTTTCTCATTGGTAAGATTGAATATATTGATTTTATACATTTTTTTCTGTATTCAATATATTGATTTTATACAGTTTGTTTTTTTAGAGCTGAAGGAGCCTTCGTTTTTAAAAAATCATTTTATCGGGGTGGGGGGAGGCACTCATCCAGTTCTTATCACAATCCAAATATTCATTCATTGTGTCAAACATTTTTGTACACAGGTTGCCATCTTCCTTTGCAAAACATGTTCTTTCTACTTGAGCCGCATTGCTTCTTAAAGAGAATGTTCTTATCTGGAGCAGGGCAGCAGCTGCTTTAGGGTAGGGTTGACGTCTCTCCAGCTAGAGAGAACCGTTTTACTTTGTAACGCGTGGAATCTCCATGAGTTGGAATTGGTTCAGTAAGGCTGCAGATTCTTCAACCCCCCTCCCCGCCCCCTCACAGTGAGCTCCTCTTTATCCTAATGGTGCTCCTGGGCTCGAGTGGGCGGAGCACGTTTCCCTGGAGCCCCACCTAGATCTTGGCCCAGCTTGATTTGCAGGCAAAGTTACTGACCGGTACTGACCGGCTGACCATTTAACAATTTATCCCCTACATTCACTATAGTCTCTGGAAGCCTGGTGGGGAACTGACATCTGTAAGGGCGTAATGACCCCGCCGGAATGATCCAGTGACAAGTTCAGACATCCAAATCATGGGATTCCACAAGGATGGTGATCATTAGGGAGTATCTGCCACCAAGGAGGAAAAGGAATGGATTATCTTCTTTTTCTCTAGCCATACCCCCAAATTCCTTAAAGGAATAGCCTCATGCCACCTACCATGCTCCCCCTTTGAGGGGCACAGAATTGACTGACCTGCTTTAAATAGACACCGCACACCTTTCCTCATCTCTTACTTGGGTAACTCTCACTTGGCATAAGGATGCACGCGTGGCATTTTTCAGATTTGCTCATGAACTCATGCATAGCGCGGTGACGACAGAGGAAGGAAAGAGAAGACAAAGGAGCTTCTCAAGCTCCTTAAAGGACCCTAGTCATGGCACCAAATTATTTCGGGAACTGTATCTTCTTCTTCCCGCTTGTTCTCTCAATACGTGTCCTTGTTTGCTTGCCTCCCACAAATGTTCAAATGTTCTCAGCCCCCTCGGTTCATTTCTTTTCTTAGCTAGCCAAGAATAATTATTTCTGCTAACATTTCCTCTTACTACTGCTGCTCTTGCCTCATTAAGTTGCACTATTACATTCCAGGGGCTATGCATTCAACGTAGGTATATTTGCTGGGAACATTGTTCTCCTGATTTGATCTAAGAGATGTCTCGCATGTGGACTCTTGCTTTCTCTCTCTTGCTTCTAGTACAAAGAATTTGCACTCTGCTTTCAGTCATCGCTGCTGACACATCAAAGAAATATGGCTTTAATTTTTTAAAGAAAATATGAATCATGTAGTGTTCCCCCACACAGACAGAACCCTTCTCTGTTAGCTAGCTCCACAATATAAAATTGCAGGCTTGATTTTTATCCACAAATGATGGTCAGATTCTTGGGACTCCTCACTCCAGAGGGCCACTCCACCAGGATATGACCTCATCTTCCCTGGGAAGCTAAGTGGGGTGAGCTGGGTCAGCTTTAGGAGGGGAACATTTCCGATGAACGTTGAGAGAATCTCAGGATGGGACAACAATTCTCCATGCTGGACAAAGGCCCCCTTCTTCAGAGAGAGGATTTCAGTTGAAAATTAGAAGGCTCTTCATTTTCACAGAAGAGTCATTTATTAGAAAATAAATTCCCATTTCTTATGACAAACAAACAACGAAAAGCGTTGGGTTTCTTGGTGGGAAATACCTCAATTCCTGGCTTCACACGAGAAAGAATTCATACTGAAGCCTGGTTTGTGACCCAAGTGGGTTTTTATAAAAGACAGAAGAAGTTTCAGGCTTTCCAGTTGACTGAACACAGGCACCCTCCTGGAACTGTATACCCATATGTGGTGACCTGAGGCTAGAAAGGCACAGACTTTGGCATGACACAGCCGAGTCGAAGGCTGAGGAGCAATTGGATAAGGGAAGGTACAGTGGCCTCCAGGTTCTGGTCCTTAAGGACTTTCAGCCAGGAGGTGTGGTCAATGGTACTGGTTGACCCCATTGGCTAAATTAAACTCCCCTGGCCTAGTTTGAGCCAAGCCAGGTATACCCCCCACTACCTTGGGTTTGAATTGGCGCATGGAACTTAGCCTACATTGATTTCCAACCTCCTATAGGGACCCCTAGACATGGAGAGGAACAACCCTCTATCCTGCTACCTAACAGAAGCACCACGTAAGTTGTGCACAGATTCACAATTCAACTTGTATGAGTGATAGAGACCAAGATAAGTCAATGAAAAGACTGAAAACGTATTTCACCTTAGCAGCGTCAAAGGTATATGGACAGAGCCCTGGTGGCATTAGATTGCTAACAGAGAGGCTGACCATTTGAGCCCACTAGTCACACTAGAGAAGACAGATAGGGCGGTGTATTTCTGCAAGGACTAACAACCTTGGGGACATGATGGGGGCAGTCCTATTCTGTCTGTCCTATATGGTCAAGATGAGGTGCGATAGGCTAGACAACAATGGGTTCGGTTTGGGTTTAAGCCTGTGTCTGAACAGTTTTAGTTGGATTCTTGTATGTTTAATGCTTCACATGGAGAACTGGTTTTTCTAATAGTTCCCTTGCTATTGTATTGTTATTGCTAGATGCCAGCAAATCAATTCCAATGCATGACAACCTGACATACAGCAGAACAAAATGCTGCCTGGCACTCCATCATCCTCACAGTGGTTCCATTGTTCCAACCTCAGGTGTCACTCCCTCCTTTCCATTTGTTCCAGGGCCTTCCTCTTTCTTGCTGCTCTCCTATTGGAGGATCTTAACTATCCTGCTGATTCATTCAAGTACCTATTTCCAAAGCCTTAAAGTAAAACTGCAGTGCCTTGTTAATCAAAATGAACTCAGCTTATTGTGGTATATATAGCATACCCAAGGAATCAAAGCATTGCATTTGGCAATCACTCAGATAAAAGAGAATGTGCTATCTTGTGATGATAAAGCACACAAAGGCCATGGGGGGGGGGGCGGCCAAATATGAATAGTCAACAGCAACACTTAAAGATCCCATCTCGTAATTGCACTCTACCCACTAAGGAACCCCGTAAATATCCCTCAGATTCAACCATCTCAGGCTCTCATTGCTCATCATGTGTTCCTTTCAGGCTTCTGGTCTGACCCACTTCGAGGGAGATGTATTCCAAAGCTGAGAGAATGATTTCTCTTGAGTGGGAGTAGGTGGGTGGATGAGTTTACAGTTGCAGGCATCCAAGAGTGTATTAGTGACAGCAAGATTCCTGCAGGTTCATTTCAGCTGCCAGAGAAATGACTCTGCTGAATATTGATTCTGTTCTACTTTAGGTATTGCCCTTGGAGACCTTCATCATCAGCAAGCAATCATGCATCCCACACAACAACTACACATCACTCTTAAAAAAAAAAAGTTGAGGAACTACATTTTCTGGAACTAACTATGGGCAGGGATTTATTTTAGCTTGTTTAGAGGCTGGAAGATGATTACGAAAACAAGTAACATGCTGCCCTACTTTATTTTTTAAACTTAAACCCCAGTTTAATCAGCTGTTGTAGAGTCAATTCTGGAAGCATCATGGCTATCAGACTAGAACTGTGCTCCCTAAGATTTTCAGTGGTTGATTTTATTGAAGTAGGTCTCCAGGCCTTTTTCAAAGGTGCCACTGGGTAAGCTCCAACTGTCAACTTTATAGTTATAGAGAAGCACATAAAGTATTTGCACCATATTGGTACTCCAACTTAAAGGTGTTGGTTCAAGGCGAAAAGATAAAATAAAACAAAATAAACACTACTCATAAGTACAAAACACATGGGTGATAAAAGTACATGCCTGGTAACTTTGAAGATTTAGGTGTTGAACATTTTCAAATTAAGAACAAAATTAAAAAGTTAATAGGTAATTTGGAGAAGACAGAAAGTAGCATGTCAAGGTTGTGGTGAATCTCATGAGAGAGTAGAGAAAAGCTAATGTTTTTCTGGTCTAAGAAAGGTGACAGGAAGTCAATCGATTTAAGGCAGATGGATGCCCTGTAGCAGCAATTTCAAAACTATCATTTTAAAAATCCATACAGGGTTCAGAGATATTCCTTTTTGTCTTTGAACAAATAAGGTTCTGGTTTCAGAAAGCAGAACATTTTATTTCTGCTTAGTAATCCACAAAGAATATAAAAATTTTCAGGACTCTGACAAATTCAAAGTATTTCTTAAACTGTTAGAATCATGTTGTTCAAGTGACTATATATAATTCCATTGCTTGCTTATCTGTTTCTGCTCATATGTAATTCATCATATCAGAGGCTATATAGTCTTTGATCTTCATTAGTAAGTACTTCAAGTCCTCTTCTTTTTTAGCAAGCAAGGTGTGTAATCATCACAGGCTATTAATGAGTCTCCTTTCAACTCTGATGACAACGACTTCTTCATATAGTTCGGTTTCTCAGATTATGGGTTTAGCATGCAGATTGAAAAAGGAGAGGGCTGGAGGGACTGACTGATAAAGATCAGAGACATAAAAAGAAAACAAAATTCCTCACCAACAAATAACCTCATAATAAATGTAGACAAAGTTGAAGTTTTCAAGGATGCCATTTTACTTAGACACATAATCAATGCCCATTAAAACAGAAGTCGGGACATCAAACCACATATTACATTGAACAAATCTACTACAAGAGGTGTCTGTAAAATGCCAAAAACTGCAAAGATGTCAATTGAAAGTCAATGATGCACCTAATTCAAGCGATGGTATTTTCAGTCACTAAAGTAGCCATACAAAAGCAGGCCAATGAATTAGGAAAACTGAATAGCTGCTTTTGAATTATGGTGCCAGTGACTATAATGAGCAGAACATGGACTTTCAGAAAAACGAACAAATATTTCTTAGAAGAACTGCAGAAAGAATGTTCCTTAGAAGAGAGGATGGTAAGACCTCTCCTGTACTTTTGCATCTCATCAGTCCCTCGTGAAGATTACCCAGGGCAAAGTAAATGAAAAAGAGGAAGACCCTCAATGAGGCGGATTGACCCAGCAGATGCAGCAATGTGCCCAAACATAATAAAGACATAAGAAAGGTGAAGCCAAACAAGATTGGGCAATATTTCATTCACTTGTGCATGCTCTGAGTCAGGACCAAGTAGATGGCAACTACTAACAATAACAGAAATGTATATAATATATAATCCTTTTGAGTGAGCAAGAACATTCTCACTTATTTTAAAGAAACATTCCTAGAAATGTGTTTTGAAATGTACTTAACGCAGGCATACGTGTCTCTTACAGTATTATTTGTAGGGACAAAAAAAAAAGGAAACTCTTTAAATATCTCCCTTTTTTTTCTAAGTAAGGGAGAGTTTTATATAAGGGCAATTGTACATTAAGAAAACATCTCGGGCTGAGCCCCGGTGGTGTAGTGGTCGTGCGCGGGACTGCAGCCCACTGGGATGGAGGTTCAATTCCAGCTCCACAGGAGCAAAGGCTGGGCCTCCTACTCCCACCACCAGAGGGCAGTGATGCTTGAAAAAAAAAAAAAGAAAGAAAACATCCCAACCCAGTCCAGTCCAAGCTTATAAATCCAATGTCCATATGTCTGGTACCGAGTTACAGAATTCTATTCAGACTCACAAAACACATGCAATGATGCTGAATGCAGGATGATCCCAGGTCAGTAGGTAGAAAGTCTGTGGATTCAGTGGTGGTGGAAGCATCTCAGAGCTGGCTGAGCTCTCTCTGTAGTTTCTCCAGCTTCAGAGGTCTGGTAGCATGGGGATCGGTCCATGGGGCTTCTCTTCAGAAATGCCTCACAGGAATGCAACCTTGTCAGTCAAGTGACTCCAAGAGAGTGTTGTCAGTAGAAAGTCTCCAAGAAAGTGAACCTTAAATGGCTTTTATCAAATGTATTGACTATCTTGTGGTCCATTTGTATGATGACAAGATAAATAAATCATTATAAAAAATAAAGATCTTGGGCTGAGCCCTGGTGGTGTAGTGGTTGACTGTGGGACTGCGGCCCACTGGCTTGGCGGTTCAAATCCAGCAGCAGCTCTCCAGGAGCAAGGCTGGGCCTCCCACGCCCACCAGAGGGCAGTGATGCCCCCCAAAAAGTAAAAAAAATAAAGATCTATAGATTCTGATAAGAAAAGATGCTCATCATATGTTGCTGAATGTAAGATAAAAGAGACCACATCTTTTTTTTTTTTTTTTTTTTGCTTTCAAGAATGCTTTATTTACTACACCCCCCGAATGCGCTGTAAATGGAGCAAGGGCAAAATGAATGTAAAAGCTCTTCCAAGAGACCACATCATTTGTATAGTATGCATCCATTGTGGATAAATAAATATGTATATGCAGTTAAGTAACATAACAGTGACACTTTTTCCTATACTCATTTGTACTTTTTCACTTTGAATATGGGGTGATATTTTAGAAATTAAAAGCAAAATAAGGGCTGAGCTCCAGTGGTGTAGTGGTTGTGTGTGGGACTGCGGCCCACAGGGTTGATGGTTCAAATCCAGCAGGGGCTCTCCAGGAGCAAGGCTGGGCCTCCTATTCCCACCAGAGGACAGTGATGCCCCCACCCAAAAAAAGAAAAGAAATAAAGTAAAAATGTAAATAAAAACCCCTTAGATGAAACAGTGATTAAAAGAACGTCCCCCATCCCTACATCACTGTACTCCTTTCGGTGTGACCTCATTTTATTTATTCAGATGTATTTGTTCTTTCTTGGCACAGGACTTTTCTACATGCCATGCAACTTTTTTAGCATACTTTTTCTCCACCTCCAAACCCACTCCCATTTTCCCTTTATCTTGACTAACATACAGCGGTTCTTCCAGGTTGAAATCAAATTTCCCTAGATAGGTTCCCTGATCTGTCCCCCAGTTAAAGTCTTATCATTGTTATGTAATATGATATACCTTTTTCAGTTTACTAGTTACTACATATAAATATAGTTTATGCTGTTCATTGACTCTACCAAAGCAAGCTGCAGGAAACATCTTTTGGAAAACAAGCAATCACAAATAAAAGAAAGCAAACAATCTGTACTTTGTAGCCGAAGTAATATTTTTGAGCAATGAACAAATGAAGGAATAAACCAGTTTCCTCTTCATGACCTGTATTTCCTTTTAAACTCCTTTAACCAAGTACTCAGAGGATCGAACAAAATATTCCTAAGCAAACTAGAATGCAAAATCACCGAACTGAACTGTAAAAGCTGTTTACTTAATGAGCTGAAATACGTGTTGGGTGAGTAGACATCTCCTTGGGCACCACATAAAACTTGGCTCTGCTCATCTCAAATGCTTTCTACCTGGACGAGAGTAGGCTTTTCAACCCACTAAGCACTGTTAGACTCTCAGTTACCAAGGGAACACATCATTTCTCTTGCTTAAACTGTCTTATCTTGACTCACATCTTATTTTTGCTAATTTAATTTTTATTGTCTTCTACTTTGTAAAAATAGCATGATAGTTGCCCTTTTCTTGCACACTCAGAGTTTAGATATTTCTTTGGCGTTGTTTAGGAAAGAAGATGGGGGTATGGAAACGATTAGAAAGACCTCCTACTAAAATTATCAGTCATTTGGAATGATAAAGACAATCAGAAGCCTAATGAGTCTATGAGTTAAATATTGCTTCCCTCTCACAAATGAATTTGACAAAGAGTTTTATTAATATGGAAGATTCATTTCCAAGAACCATAGCTACATGATCTGACTCTTATTTTTCAACTTCATTAGAGGAATCTGCATGCACCAATACCAATACATAGTGAATCTTAAACTGACTGCTAATTTTTTTAGTTTTGTACAACAGAAGATGATGAAAAAATGTCTTTGGATTATTATAAGATATCAAAGAAGTATTGAAAAAAATTAAGCATTAGGAAGGATGGGCACAAAGCTACTACAAATTCATGCATGGTGTTTTGGGGAGTGTGGTGGGGGGAGAAGATGTTGGAGTTCCAGGGTAAATATGTTTTCTCTCTTCCTCTTGATGTGCTGGGTGAAATTCTTAGGCAGGATTCTGATTGGACTAGCTTGAGGTAGATGTCTACCTTGGTGTTGAGTAAGGTATTCCCAACCATATCACCTCTGGTGCTAACATTTGGTAGAGAAGAGGTACTTGAAAAATACCTTATTTTTTTAAAAAAGAAAGAAAGATACTTTACTGGTTGCTCCTAAAACTTGAAAATGTATTTATTAATGACAAAAATCTATAATTATAGCTTGATAGCAATCTGAAGGACTTTGAAAGAGTCATTCTGTAATAGCAAGGTTCTAAGACATGATTAACATTTGCTCATATATTGGAAAACAACATTCAGGTGTATAGTAAGCCCTTATACTTTAGGGGTAAGCTACTGACATCTAAGTAATGTGGCTTCACGTAGTGCTCCAGTCTCCCAGAAGAAAGATTGTTTTCTAGCTAACAGGTTCTCTTTTCAATCATGATAACTTTTTCTTTTCAATAGCCTAGATCTTGCCAAGAGTTACTTATGTCTTCTTTGACTTTCCTTTTTCTTTCCATTCTTATTGTTACTTAACAAATGTAACTAAGAGGAAATACTGAAATCCAAATCAAGGCTGGGCATAGTGGTGGAATGAGAGGAAAGTAAAAGGAAATAGGGGAAAGAATTAGGAGGCAAAGAGCATTTATAGAGGTCAAATGTTCATCTGTTATTATGTTTATATATGATAATGGGGAAATAGATCCATTTGCATATATTTATAGATTTAGTATTAAGGTAATGGAAGAACATTAAACCTCCACTCAGGTACTCACTCAATACAAGAACACTTTGTTCTGTTAGGCTGACATTCCAAGATGCTCAACTTCCCAACACAGTCGCCGAAGACAAATGTGAGCATAAGCAAATGTGGTGAAGAAAGCTGATGGTGCCCAGCTATCAAAAGATATAGTGTCTGGGGTCTTAAAGGCTTGAAGGTGAACAAACAGCCATCTAGCTTAAAAGCAGCAAAACTCACATGGAAGAAACACACCAGCCTGTGTGATAATGAGATGCCAAAGGGATCAGATATGAGGCATCAAGGAAAAGAGTCATATTGTTGTGAAAGGAAGGGATTGCAGATTGGTGACCCAAAGCCTATCTGTCGTCAACTGGACATCCCCTTACAGAAGGGCTACAGGGAGGAGGTGAGCAGTCGGGATGCAGTATAGCAACTATGAAACGTATAACTTTCCTATAGTTCTTCAATGGGGAAGGCAACAGTGAAGGAAACAAATGTACAAATGTTCTTGACACAATGGCTGTATGTATGGATTGCCATAAGAGTTGTATGAGCCCACAATAAAATGATCTTAAAAGAAACAAACAAAGAAAAAAATCTTCCTTATGCCCAAAGATGGATATTGGTCATTAGGTCTCCTAGCTTCAAAGTATTGACTGCCTTTATTCCATCATGCACATATAGTAAGATGAATCTTCCTAAAACTTATTTTTGTCTTGATGCTCTTCTTCACAAAACAGCATAATCTCCTCCTTCTTAGACTTCTCTTTATATTCTCCTTCCTTCTTCATTAGATAAATAGCATGAATTTTGTATTGATTACATATAATGGAAAAATTAAAAAACATGGGACAAAAATTGTAGGAGAAGAAATAGAGTGGATGCAAAGACTTAGGGAGAAATGATGATTTCTTGTAATGGGGTGAGAGTAATAGAGTTTCCAGGATTGTTTCATGTGTATGCACCTGCCCTCTCCTACTCTACTGGAAAACCACATTACATATGTTCACTTTCTTAACTCATGAAGTATTTCACAGGTAAAGACAAATAAAAGATGGTTCATATGCAGGGATGCTTCAAATAGTTTGTGGGAAAAAGTGGAACTGAAAGGGCATATTGTCCCATGAACTTTTTGAAATCCCTTCATATATCTGTTGGCAAAGGAATAGCAATTAATCTGACCCCTGCTTAAGATATGATATTTAGAAGAGATTATTGGTATGTATTCCCTATATTTATTATTTTTTGTTTGAGTACTTCCCTTTATTATAATAATGGATACCTTTATAGTTTAATTGCTAGATTTTTCAGGCAGTAATAAAAACAGATCCAAACTACAAAATTGAAACTTCCAAAAATTTTTCAATTTTTAGATGTGTCCTCAATATGTCACAACAACTTACGTAGTTTTAATAAGAAAATCTCCAGGCAATATAAAATAGCTGTACATTTTTTTCTTCCCCCATATGTGTTTCTTTTCAGCCAAATGTGTATGCTTGTATTCATCTAAATACCATGGTAATGTTTCAAATAGTTATATAGTCCCTAATGTATAGCTTTTGTGTAGGATGTGCCAGCGATTAAAAATCTATGTCTAGAAATATAGCTGTTGCTTACAAGGGTGCTAAATCCCAAGACTGTGCTTGGGTGTGTAATGCATTTTTCTTTTTATAACTGTAACTTAAGTATTTGAGAACTAACTTTTTCACATAACTTTTACAATACTAAGAGATGTCCATACAGGTATAGCTGCCAAAAATTCATCCATATATTTAAGTGTTGTGCTAACAATAGACCAATAGTCTGGATGATAGAAAACCTGTGATACCCTTGTAGAATGCTTCTGGAAAAGGAACAATTAAGGGAGAGACAATAAATAATAAATACAAAACAGCCTATTTACTGGAGTGTTCCATCAATAAAATAAAAAAAAATTCATCTCAGCAACCTGAAAACCTTCTATCACCTTATTTTAATTTATAGAAGAAAATCAAGGTATAAAACATGATTTTAATCTTGCACTGAAGTGCACACATCAGTTCTTCATTCATCCAAAAAAACATTAAGAGACCTCTCACCTTCAACTAGATCTGTAAGTATTAACTGGAAAAATATGTATTTCTAATGGAATATATCATGAATAAATGTATTACCAGCTCCTAAATTACAGTCTTCATTGAACTCATAGTTTCATAGCATTTTAGAAGGGATAAGACCATGGCTAGCAGGGAATTCAATTCTTTCATTTACTGTATGAGAAAAGGAAAGCAGTCCTGTGATAAATAGAGAAGACAGGTTAGTTAGGAACGATACATAAAAAGAGGGGGTCTGTGTACAATACCTTCCAGAGCTCCCAAAAGAAGTCAGATTAGTGAGAATAACTTGGCATCTATTTCGAAAAGCCATTAGCTGACATTGCCATAAGTTGGGCATGCCTTGGCAGCAAACAGTAATACTGCTGTGCACGTATCACTAACATGAAATCTGATTTTTCATATATTCAAATCATAGAGCTAGGAAATATCTGAGGTTTGGCGTCTGCACATCAAAACATATGTGATTTCTCTTTCTGCTTTAGATATGTTTACTATATTTAGAGAAGAGACCTGCATCTTTTGGCAATCCAGTGACAAGGAAGTCTGGCTTTGCTTAGCTTATCATCAGAGGACAGTGACTGTTTCACAGTGATACATGTATCTGCAGCTGTGGATTGTTGTAGAATCTGCTGGATATTTTGAATAGTTAAAGAGATACACTATTTACTGAATTATATTGACCTGTTTTATCTTCAATCAGATGGTGATTATCTTTGATTTCCTAGGCAATTAAACCAAATATAATTTATTCCTGTCACTCAGAAGATGGAAGCATGGGATGAATGACTTCTAAAGGACTCCTCCACTCTGAGTCTGATTTTGGATGTTCACAGTGTGGTGAGAAAGATAATACATGTTTTAAAAGCCAACTAATTATGATAGACTGGACACAATTGCTAGATACATGATATAGCTATTCAGAAGCAATAAAATGTCTAGTAAAATTTGTACACAGTAAAGTCATTAAAACAGAATTTTAAGCAATCTTATTTCATCAGAGTTGTATTTATGAAAGAGTTCTATATTTAAGTTCTATTTTGCTTTTTCATAAATTTGTTCTAACGAGTAGACAATGAATATAAATTTTTTAAATGTAGGCACTACCAATTTCTAGAGGAGAGATTCATTGCCTACATAGTCTGGCTGCTAAAATTTCCAAAATAAGCATCCATTTTAAGAAGTAGCCTATAAGCAAGACCCAGTGGTGCAAGAACCAGTAAAGCTCAAACTACACTGAAAGCATTAGGCAAAAGCCAGGCTACAGGAATAGATGGAATACCAACTAAAATTTGTCAACAAGCTGGTGCAGCACTGGACGCACTCACTGATCCACACTAGCAAATTTGAAAGATACTTGACCAACTGCCTGGAAGAGATCCATATTTGTACCCATTTCAAAGAAAGGTGACACAACAGAATGTGCAAAATATAGAGCAAGGTCATTAATATAACACGAAAACAAAGTTTTGCTAATGATCATCCAACAAACGTTGCAGCGGTACACTGACATGGAACTGCCCGAGCTTCAAGCCAGATTCAGAAGAGGACTTGGAACAAGGGATTCCATTAATGGACAAGCACAGCCTCTAGGAAAGTCATTGTGTTTTTGTTGACTATGCTAAGGAATTTTACTCTGGATTATGGGCTCTAGTTGAACGACAATTCAGAATACTTCCTTGTGTCCACCTGAAAACGGTACAGGGATCAAGAGGCAGTTGTGGGAACAGAGCGTGGGCCTACTGCATGGTTTCAAATCATGAAAGGTGTAGGTTAGGATTGCCGCCTCTCATCATACTTCATCTGTAAACTTGGCAAATAATCACACACGTTGATTTATATTAAGAAGAATGTCACATCAGGTTTGGAAGCAGGCCTATTAACAACCTGCTACACGTAAATGACACCTCTTGCTTGCTGGAAGTAAGGAAGACTTGAAGCACTTGATGATGAAAGTCAAGGCTCACAGCCTTCAGTATGGATTACAACTCAATGTAAAGAAAACCCCAATTCTCCCAACTGTACCTATAGGTAACATCATGGTCAAGGAAGGAAAGACTGAAGCTGTCCAGGATTCCGTCTTGCTTGAATCCACAGTCAGTGCTCATGGAAGCAGTAGTCCAAAGATCAAACATGGCATTTCATTGACTAAATCTGCTGCACAGAACTCCTTAACGTATTGAAAAACAAGGATGTTTCTTTGAGGACTAAGTCACGGCAATTTGAATTCCCTAATACGCATGTGAAATTTGGACATTGGGTCAGGAAGACCAGAGAAGAATTTATTCACTCAAATTGGTGCCGAGGAAGAATATTCAAAGGACCACGGACAGCCAAGCCAACAACAGCAATTCTGGCTTGGCAGAAGTATGACCAGAATGTTCTTTAGAGGCCAGGATGGTGAGATGTGTAGCAAGTACTTTGGACATGTTGTAAGAAGAGACCAGTTCTTGGAGAAAGACATCATGCTTTCTAAAGTAGTGGGGCAGTGAAAAAGAGCATGTCTTTGTTGACAAGATGGATTGACACAGTGGGGATATCAAGGCTCAAACATAAGAAAAATTGTGAGGATGTCACTGGACCGAGCTGAGTTTCATTCTTCTGGATGTCGGATTGCTGTGTGGGGAAACTGGCTCCACAGTGCCTAATAAAAACAAGTGTTTCTCAGTTCTCTGAGTGTTAGCTTACCCTGGACAATCACGTTTTAGGTTTTCTTCAATCAAATAGACTTTCTTCAAATTCTCTGTAACAGTATGGTACAATTATTATGAGTTTCAGATCCTGGTTTTGAAAATGGTTTCAAATGAGCAAAGTTTTACGAGTATTCCAAAGGACAGCTTACAAAGCTGTTGTCAAAGTTATTGTTTAATTTCTTTCCTGATTGTTTCTTCAACAATTTCAGTTGATCTGAATGTCTAATAATAGACAGTATGGTAGAAATAGTCATATTCAAAGGAACAATTTAGTTTTGTGTGCTATAATTCCAGCCATATCCCTAATGTAGCTAAAGTTATATTGAGATAGTAGTGTTTCAAGTTGAAATCTGGATAATTCCCATCTTCCATTTCCTTTGCCATTTCACTTTGGCCTCCCTCTGTTCACTCTTCACTATAGTCTAGAGGTGAACTTTGGTTTCATTGTCAGAAATTCTTGCTCATAAACAGAAAAGAAGAAGAAAAGAAACAGAGGGTGGGTGCAGAAGGTAGCACAGATCATAAATCCACTGCAAAACCTAAAGCACACACTTGCTGAAAAACATAGTCATGACTCCATCAGGCTGGCCTGGGTATCAAGCAGAGTCAAACAAGCATGTGCGCACTTGCTGTACCATTCTTGATGGTGTCCCTTAAGATCACATCAGATGTGGGAGCAATGTCAGTTTGAAGGACTTTCTTTTTTCTGTGTTTACCAGTAACTCCTCCCACCAGCTAATACAATGGGATACATTTGTTATGGTTGTTTGTTTTAAAAATAAGATATGAGTAGTATAACTATTAAACATTTCCTTAAATACACAGTATTTTATTCTGAAATTATGTTCAAACGATTTCCTTTCTTCCACCCCTGCTAAAAAATTGCATTTTAGCTAAAGATGTACCAAGTCAGAAATCGTATTTAAACATGTTCCCCAAATCATCCTTAGGTATACGGAAGGGTCTTGTTAAAATGTAAATTCAGATCCAGCATATTTGGGATGGATGTGCACACTCGCAGCAGGGTGTCAAATCCGAAGGAACTGGGTGGAAGTCCTGGTACTACTTGCAAGTAGACACAAACATGATGATGCTCCTTCTGAACACCACAGGTCACTTTGCCCAGGATTTCAGAGCTCATAAAAGATGTGGTCAGTTCATCACACTGTGTGTGTGCAGCCCATTAGCTGTGCTCTAAGGAATCCAGTTTCCTCCTTGAGTTCTGTGGAGCAGAACAATAGGTCAGTCTCCTCTGGAATAGCTGGTAATTCCTGCAAAGTTCAGTCAAAGCCCATATTTTTCCTCTCTGAATAATGTATGAGCTTGCTTCACTCATGTGCTGCTAATCTAGTGTGAAGCGAACTTCCAACAGCTGTAAGCCTTTTTTTCTGATGTCACTGAAAAGAACTCCCTGGCTCAAACAGGGAGATTTTGTAATCAGACTTGGGTTGGCATCAGGGTTGTGATGACAAGGTAGGAAGGAGAGAAACCCCAAGGATTGTGCGTGAACTTGTAAGCAGTCAGGAATGCCGGCCTCTGAAATAGCATCCAATTCAAGATTGCTCACCTCTTGGGTTCATAGTAGATGAAAAAGTCTGCCCCGCTGCCCCATGCACAACGATGAGCAAATGGTCTGTTGCCAAAGTAATGCCTCCACTCCCTTTTCTGAAATTGAGGGCCCGGGGCATGATGAGCTCTTGGGTCTTGCCATTGCACGATGATCGTCATTGGTCTGATGAGGTGCTGACCTTTATGATTTGCTTGTAAGAGTGAAAATAGGAGTCCACAGGTGGTGCAAACAGTGAACTACTTGCCTAGTAATTGCAAAGATGAGAGTTGACTATTAACTGAAAAGATAAGAGTTCAAATGCAGTTGATGGCACCTTGGAAGAAGGGTGATGTACTTCAGACAAACCATAGCCGATGGCTGGCTGGTAGAACACAATTCTACTCTGTAACCCGTAGGGTGGCTCTGAGTAAGAATTCACTCAAAGACAACGGGTCTGGGCGAGTAAGATCCTAAAAGTGATCATAATTTATAGATCATACACCAGTCTTTTAAAATGTCTGAGAAGCCATATTCAGCTTTGCAAGGCTCTCTGACAGCAAGGCTGTTCACTTCCCTGGACTGTGGTCAGAAGGGATTCAATGGAGCTCAATGCATGGGGAGATCCTTCCAATGGATTTAGGGCTTCCCTGTCATTCATTGTAACCTTCTACAAAGCAATGCAAACTCTGATACTCTTCCCTCCTTCAGATTTGGATTTTATTGTTTACAGTCCTTGGATTATGCAGGCTCATGTGCTTCTTCCATGTGGATTGAGTTAACATCTCACTTAGACAGCTGCTTGTTTTAGCATAAACCTTTAAGACCTCAGACCCTATTCTTTTTGATAGCCACATACTTATAGCAGATATATTTAAGTTAAAATGCAATGCCTTATCAATTGACCTCCATTTTACCCATTGTAAAGTGGCTTCAGCTTATGTTTTCTTTTAAATTGAATTTTTCTGTTTTATTTTTTTCATTGTTCTTGGTGGGATTTTGTTTGCTTATTGTCTGCATTTTGTATAACTTTCTGAATATATAATGCAGAATAGATAAATCTATAAAGATAGTATTAGTAATTACCAAGGGGCATATCAAATAAGGTCCTAACTACAATGGATATGAGAAATAAGAAAATGTTCTGAAATTGTGGTGATGATCGCACCACTCTTCTGAATATGACTGAACCATGAAATTGACATGTAGATTACATACGAATAAAATTATTTTTTAAATGCTTGAGAAGCACGCTTAGTGCCTAATCACTCATAAGAAGCAGTATGGGAAGAGGTATCTAAGGGTTTTATCCCACTTCCTGAAGCATACCACTTCCTGAAGCACAGAAGAGCTCTTAATGCCTTCATATCCATTATTCTAGCAATAATAATTTATCTCTAGATCTTATTTCAAATCTATATCCTTCAAGTCTTTCTTTCATGCTATCCTTTCTCTAACACTTTTCCTCCACCTGGGGATATTGGCTTTCATTTAATTATATAAATTGAGGTAAAATTGTATGTACTTGGAGCTGTTTAATTTACCCAAACTTCACCTTCCAGAAAAATAGATAACACAGTGAAGGATCCTAAAATCTCAAAAGTTTGAGTAAACATTGGATGTGAGTCAGTCAAACTTTCATATAAAATGATACCTTAAATGTACTAGTTAGCTTTTTGATAAGCAAAAGTAAAACTCAAATATTTATTTGGGTAGATGATTTCTGAAGGATGAAAATGTATATTACAAGAGAAGCAGCAGAGTCCCAAGAAAAGTTCATCCATTTTCTACTTTCACCTCAAGCTTTTCCAAAAGCCTACAATGACCTCTTTCCAGTCTCTCAAACCTTTTGCACCAAAAATGCCATGTGGGTGTTTGGTTAGCCTCTCTGTTATAGTTTGCTAATATCTGCCCTGCTGGAGCCTGTTATGCCTTCTCAGCGAGGAGAAATGTGAGGGGGCGGAATGTGAGTGAGGCCCTTGTCTGTGCTTGGGTTGCGAATCACACACTGGCCCTGTCATGCTAGACTAGAGAATGGTCAGGGGGAAATAGAAGCAGCTTTCTCTTGGTGAGTGCCTATGGATCTGAACGTCTACCTAACAAGGATCTGCTGTGGGAAGTGAAAACGAGGACAGAGGAGGAGTAGAATTTAAGAATGAAACCAATAATACTGATTGCACAATCCTTTTGTTGACTCATTTTCTACTTTATTTTATCATGTCAGTCAGGGGGATCACAGGAATCCTTAGAAATAACTTGATTTGTGCTCTTTCAATTCTTTGAGCAGTGGAAACCTTTCCAAGGAAACCACACGGTGACCCTCAATATTAGAAGGCATTAAGAAAAGTACAGAGAGATCCTCTGGTTGAAGCAGATGAGTATTGCTTCAGTTCTAACAAATTAGGAAATCGATATATCTTAACTGAAAGTCTTTCAAGCCAAGTCAGTGGCGTCTAATTCGATCGGGGGCCTGAAAATCTGTTGGTGCTCCTGCCGTTTGTTCCCTAGTGCTGCTGGCTCCAGGGGAAATGTTTCTCTCTGTCAACTCTGGGACAAAGTCCTTCTTGCTTTTTAACTTGCGTTTCTCAGTTCCTTGGTGACTTTTATGAGGCCTGGCCCCGACCTTCCCTGATTTCTGCTTGTTCGCTTCCTTCATCCACTCTTCTAAAGCTCAGAACAGACTGATTTAAAACACACTCTACACAACTCTGTTCTCATGATCAGGACAAAGAATGCCCATCCCCAAGCAGCATTGTATCCACAGGTTTCCCTGAGGCTGAGCATTACAAAACATATTTTGTGGAAATATGCTTCAGCTCCTAAAAACTGCTTAGTGCTTTTGGAGACTTTTATATCTCAAAATCATCCTAAAATTAATGATTGCTAAAACACACGTGCTCTGAAGTGGATGTAACTTTTTAACTGACAAGCAGCTTTTCACTTCGTGTTGTTGTTCTTAGGTGCTTTCAACTTAGCTTTGGAGCATAATAATCCTGTGTACAAAGGAAACCAACACCTGCTGGTCCTCACCAGCCTCAAAATCATTCCTGAGTTTGAGCTCATTATTGAAGCCACTCTATCTCATCAAGGTTCTTCCTCTGGTCTTACGACCCTCTAGTTTACCAAGCATAACATTCTTTTCCAGGAAATGGTTCCTTCTAATGATATATCCAGATTATGTCAGATGAAATCTTATCATTCTTATCATCCTTGCTTCTAAGAAAGATTTCTTTTTTGAGGGGGGCATCACTGCCCTCTGGTGGGAGTAGGAAGCCCAGCCTTGCTCCTGGAGAGCTGCTGCTGGATTTGAACTGCCAATCCAGTGGGTCACAGTCCTGCACACAACCACTATGCCACCGGGGCTCAGCCTCTAAGAAATATTTCATTTTTGTATGTCTTCTAATATAAATTTGTTTGTTTTGCTCATGGTCCATAATCTATTTAATACTCACCGCCAACATCATAATTTAAGTCGATCAAATTTTCTTTGTTTTCTTATTCATGCTCTAGTTTTTACATGCATCTTCAGCGATTGAAGTTACTTTGGGGTCAAGGTACACCATAGGCCTCAAAGTGTCATCTTTGTATTTTTTCCTTTCCTTAATTTTAATAGGATCAAACCTAGACATACCATTCCATAGTTCAATTCCATCAAGTAATGTACAATTGTTCTCACGGTCAGTTTCAAATATTTTCCTTCTCTTTGAACTCCTTAATATCAGGTATCTGTCACCCACCACACTGCCCAGAAACCCTTATTCTAGTTGTTTTCTCTAGATAGTCACTCACCCTGGGTTTCCTAAAACACAAACCATAGAAAAATACAAAACAGAGTTGAGAACGCTACCAACAATGACAAAATACAACTGTAATGGGGGGTGGGGGGACATAGAAAGTATTAAAAACCAGCTCTTAGCACAAAGTGTACAAAAGGAAGATAGGATGACCAGGTTTTAACCACTAGTACTAGATTTATCATCTTAATCTTTGCTTTTTAACACTTTAAGGAATTTTGTGCACATATTCACAAAATGTAACATACTGACTTCCTGACTGTTGTGTCCCTGGCAATGATGGTGTCATCAAGTAAAATTATATCCTTAAAACACTGCGATCCCCTCCAGATCCTTTAGCCCTCAAACCCAAACAGTGGTCTGGGTGGCTTAAAGAAAAAGGGAGCAAAAGGGAAATGGACTTGGAGTCTTATGACAAACAAGTTCACTTCAAACAACAACAAAAACAAACAACCCCCCCCCCATCATTTCTCCATTTGTCATGAGGTTCTTATGGGGCCATTTGTGAGGATTTCTCTTGTCTTCCTGTTGACCTGCAGAAGCTGCAGTCTTCAGTCTTCATCTGTGAAGGCTGCCGTCCATCCTCTTGACTTTCACCAGGCAAGGTTGTGTCACCGGACATTGTAGGTCATTAATGAGTCTTCCTCCATTCCTGATGCCATCTTCTTCTTCTGATGCTCCAGATTTGGGGGTTGTTTGCTCACCGCTGATGGCAGAAGTATGATGAAAAAACCCAACCTTGACACACACACATTTACTGATTTGAAACCACACTGCATCTATGCATTTTCTTCAAATGACTGCCCTTTGGTCTGTGGATAGGTTCCGTATGAGCACATTCAATTTCCAGAATTCCTGTTCTTTTCAATCTTATTCATAGTTTGTTATGATTCACGCAGTTAGATGTCTTTATGTAGTCAATGAAACACAGGAAAACCTGTTTCTGGTATTCTCTGTTTTCAATCAAGATTCATCTGACCTTAACAATGATATCACTGATTTTATATCCACTTCTGAATCCCATTTAAATTTATGAGCTTCCTTTCAATGTCCTGATATAATAAGTTTAAAATGATCTTGAACAAAATTTTCTTGTATGTGGTATTAATGATTTTTTAAATTGTTTTGGCATTCTGTTAGAGTCCTTTCATTTGGAATGGATTTAAATATGGATCTCTTCCAATTGGTTAGCCAAATTTCTTACTGTAGACAAATAAGCACCTCCAAAGCTACATCTAATTTTTGAAACACTTAAATGAACATTCTGTCAATTCCTGGAGCCATGTTTTTCACTAAGGCCTTCAGGCAGCTTTGACTTTTTTCTTCAATACCATTGATCTTGATCATACGCTACCTTTTGAGATGGCTGAATGTTAACCAATTCTTTTTGACATAGCAACACTATATATCCCTGCCATCTTCTTTTCTTCTTTTAAATTATTTACTATGAATTGGGTGAGTAAAGATGTACAAAAAAGATCATTTTTTCCACTGAATAATTTATATATATCATGTTTGATGTCACTGATTGCAGGGCTCTAAATGTTACATAACTCATTCTACGTCCTCCTTGTATTTCCTATTTTCCTTCCTCCTTCTTTCCTAAGCCTTCTGGATGTTATCCTTGAATGATAGCCTTTTGATCTCAAATGATTATGTTAAGGTTTCCGTATCTCCCTAGTGTAATTGTTCCCTTTATTTACCTGTCTAGTGCTTGAATGAAAATTGATCCATGGGACTAAGATGATTTCCAGGACTGAACTGTGATGAAGGCCATGGCTTCAGGGCTTCCATAAATCTCTATTTGGCCAGTGAACCTGATCTTTTTTAAAAATGTATTTATAATAAAATTTTGAGCTTCGGTCCACTTTGTCTTTATTCTAACCAGGATTTTTGATTGTGATCCTTTCAGAGGAGTCATGACTGGGTACCATATGATTTTTCTCTAAGGGTCATGGAAACTGATATGACCCATTTGTTCACTGAACTAAATGTTTTCATGTTTCTTTAGTTTTCTTCACTCTTCTTTCCACTGGACAGGAAGAAACCAATCATTTTAAAGTCCCAGTTTCTTCTACCCAAACAGGATATAGGACATGGTTTTGTGAACTGTGTGGCACTAGTTGGCTTTGGCATCCTTTGACACATGGACTGCCCCCTCAGGCCCAGGAACTTATTCTCTCAAATATCCAAGGGTTTTGTATTAGAATACTAGCTTAGCTAGTTAAACATTACTGGGCAAGATATCAAGCTGGAGACTGATTTTGATTTCTTTTCTCAGCAGAGCAGATAAACCTTATATCTTTCTTTCATCATTATCCCAGGATATTGTTATGCCAACTGTTCAGTCCCAACTGCTCAGGTACATTCCCACAGAGGTACGACACAATATGCTACAAATGTCGGTAGAGGAAACTTAGGCCTCGCGCTAAGCTGGGGTTTTAGAGAAAACATTTGGTAGCTTTCAAAGGCCTCCACGGTGTGTGTTGTAACCCTTCTACATTCCATCCACCACTAAGACAGGGTACAAATTCATACACCATAAAACCTCCTCCCAAAATTACATGCTGCAATCTAAAAACTGTATCCTTGTGCTAAAGCACTCAGAAGCAGAGTCCATTTCCTCTACACAGGAATTCTGAAACCAAAGGGCAGGGTCTGAAGTTTTTACCACAAGGATTGCACCAGGATTAAAAGTCGCCTGGGAAAGAGGGGAGCTCAGACAGGCTAAATGCTTTGAACAAGATTAACTGGAAAAGATTAACCCTCCATTATATGTGGTAGGCAAAGAAAGCACCAAGACTCAAGCATGCTACAACATCTTGCTAGCCATTTTTGAATTCTGAAAATCAGCAGTTAGTTCTGCTAGGTCCCATACACCAAGGCTAACCTATTTCTGATGTTTCCCAATGTTTCTTAGCTTTGTTTCAGTCATAGTCCTATCGGAGCAACTAACTGAATTACATGGAAAGAGACCAAGGTAAGGCAACAGGGACTGGACAATTAAAACCAATCTTCTATACTAGAAAGCAAAACAAAACTATCTAAGCTCTTAAAAGATTTTACTGCTTGAGCAATAACTTTGTTATAAAGAACATGAAGGAAAACAAGAGTAATGCTTTCTGAATGACATTTAAGGCTGTAGAAATCACATGATTTATATAAATCCCAGAATAACATTGTTGAAAGTACTTTGCAAACCAGGGAGGCGGTTTTCTTGTTCTGTGGTTCACTCTCCTCGATTGACAAAATCAAACTGAAACCCAGAGATGTTGAGTGGCCTGTCCTTAGTGACGTGACTTCCAGTCTCCTGGTTGCAGGCCAGTCACCAGAAAGGAAAAAGAAACAAAAGAATACCTACAGTAGAGTTGCATTGGACTAGGTCAGTTAGTCAAGATTCTATTTACTGCAATGTGTAAAATCCTATTAGCTACACTCTGAGAATACTAAATGTGGTAAATTATGGATGGGTATTTTCCCATATCTAAGAGCATTTTGGGTAGTTTTGGAACTCATCGATCTGCATAAACACAAAAAGCATAATGATATGTTCCTTCCGTGTCTAGTATCTGTCTAAGACATGTCCTGCACAAAAGGGACAGAAGCACTCACATCCTGGTGATGACTACATGACCTAAAGCTTTGGGAAGCTTGTTAAGGTTGTCCTTCAAAGAGTGTTGTCAACCTCCTTGGGCACTCTGAGTGATGCCAATGTCATGGTCATCTTGGTTTCCTGCCTATCAGGTGTAGGATAACACAACTATGACAACCAGAACTGCTTGAGCAAAGAGGATGAGTCACAAAGACATGAAAGCTCTGGTCTCTTTCAGTGTGTAGGTTGAAGAGGAGCTAATAGGTGGTTGGGGAGTAAATTCCCCTCAAGGGAAAGGATTGCTTTTGAAATGAATACTTTTTATTTTGTAATATTTTAAAAGTCGTGACTTAGATGTATTCAGTTGGCTTTGATGCTCATGAGACGTTAATTCATTTAAATCATGGTAAAATAAAAAAGTATATTTCAGTGTATGCCAAACTGATTGTTCAAATGCACACATTTGAGGATGAGCATCTTTTTGTCCAACCACTCCTTGACCATAACATGTATTTTCATGAATCTACTGGTCCATGAAATTCTGCTCTCCCGGAATTGAATCCCTTCTTCAGTAAAAGCAAGAACATAAATATGTGTTGTGGGTCAAACAGTCTCTGTTACCACTACTTGACTCTGTAATAGGAAAGGAGTCATAGAGTATCTGTATAAAAATGGGCTGGGGGAGTTTACTATGTCCTAGTAAAATTTTATTTACAATAACAGAGAGCTGGTTCAATGTAACTAATGGGGTCAACATTGGCTGACCACTGCTCTCAATATTGAGTTCCTGAATCTGGTGGTGCCTTCTGGGCTTCTGAGAAGCTTACAGCCTGAAGAGGAGCCCTGTAGGGGCAGAAGAAGAAACCACGCTTCTACTCTCAGCCTAGACAGTTTTAGGAATCCTGGGAGGAGGAAGGTGGGAAATTTTAGCTACATTAGTGGTCAACAGAGATGCCCCTAGGAAGATTCAAAATGCTCTGAGGGAGAGATTTGGCTAAATTGTCTTCACGAAAGACAGTGGAAATAAGTTGAAGGGAGGTTCTGACATGGCCACGGAAGCCAAAGAATGCACTATTTGAATTTATATCTCAGTATGTGGTTAAATAGAATTCTCACCATAATCATGTAACTTGCAAGCATACAGACATATGGTTTGAGATCCTGGTGTGTGTGTGTGTGTGTGTGTGTGTGTGTGTAACAGAAAACAATACCGTCTGACTAAATAGTAGGCTGGGTGCCAGATGCCAATCTGACTGGGGCAGGCACACAAGCGAACAAAGCTAACCTCAGCCTCCACTTCCTCCTCCCCCAAGAATCTATTAAAAGACTGAAAAGGGCTGTTTAGCATCAGAGAGTGGGACATGACGCTCAAGTGCACATTCCCCGGTGTCAAAAATGGCAGCAGCTGCAGCCCGGTTTATGAAAACCCGCTGCTGCCGTGCCCCAGCACAGCCCAGAACTCGGAAGAGGAATCGTTCCGAACTCCCCGGATGGGTGGATCAGGCCGGAAGTGAAAAAAACACACTGCAGAGCCGTGAAAGAGAGCTCTATGGAGGCCCAAACTTTCTGTGCGGCTCCAAGAGCCGAGAGAAGGTGCAAGGCCATTGGTGGTCAACTCTTCTCCACTTCTCCTCATAAGTCAACTTGAGGAAAATAAATGAGGTAACGACGAGACAGCCTTTGAGACACACACACACACACACACACACACACACACAGAGACACACACACGTCCTGAAAGGAGGCAAAACCTGCAGGGACCCCAGAGTTCGCCAGGTCCTCCAAATGTTTGTCTCTGTGGAAATAAAGTGAATGGTTCAGCAGGTGCATCATTTTAGCACTAAAAATGGATTGCAGACTCTCGCAAGAGTCCAGAAACATATGAAGATCTATAACAAACACTCCTGTATCCGCCCCGCAGCACCAGCCTATCCGCCATTTTTTGTGTTTGTTTCTAAAAGAAATAAAACATTACAGATATAGCCGAAGGCCCCCGTGGGTCACTTTCTTGGCTCCTTTTCTTTGCTGTGTCCTCAGGGATACTTGTAAATTCTTAAATTGAAGCTGTACCTTTCCCAAGAATGTTGCATATTTATGCAATGTAAGCAGGGGCGTACACACACAGAAGTCCTGGTGAGAGTGTCGGGTCAGCCTTGAACTGATAACAGAAAGATAGGTGGCTCCAACACGGCAGCCTCTCCCAGGCAGACATGTGAGACTCCCTGCATCTGTACAGATTTACAGCCTCAGAAGCCCGCAGGGACAGTATTTCCGGTCCCACAGAGTCAAAACCGAACCAATGGGAGTGAGTTGAGAATTTTACTGTTGCTGTATGATATTAGATTGTTCATTATAAATGCATTCAGATACACAGGAATTCTATATTTTTTCAAGACACAAGGATTTTTCACAAAAGCTATACATGTCCTATGCCCCAAATGAAGTTTCAATAAATTGCAGAGACTAATCAGTGTGGATTGTGTTTTGACTCCAATGCAATTAAATGTGAACTTAATAACAGCAGGTTACAGTGACTATCACACACACTTAGACACAAAAATAAAAGGAAATAAATAACATAACATGAAAATCTATTTTAAGACAAGAGCAATAAGGAGAATGAACACACATAGTTAGAAACATGTGTGTGATTATAGACAAGGTATCTTAGCAACACAGGGTACAGTACCCCAACACTCAGAGGTATTGTATGGCTTTCATTTATCTGGAGATAAGAAAATTGGAGAAGTAAATTTTGTAAGCATTCAAAAGAAGAAGTTGGTAAAAGAAAAGTTATATGATGAGAGTAAGTGAAAAATACAAGTCAATGTCTGAAAGAGACAAAGGATAATTCAGAATGTGCTTCTTAATACTAATGACACTACATTGAACAAGGGGTCCTGGTGGCACAGTGGGTTAAGTGCTGTACTGCTGATGGCAGGAGAGCTTTTCAAACTCTCTACCACTATGGGGAAGAAAGATGATATTGTGTGCTCCTGTAAAGACTGAGTCTCAGAAACCCTGTGGGTCAGTGCTACTAGGTCCTACTATAAAGTGACCAGATTTTAAGCAGAACACCATTGACTGGGGGAAGGGGGTTCTTGATTACAAATTTGGTCTATATGGAACAACAAAAATGTTCATAGAATGCAAAAATAGTATTTAATATGTCTATTTAATTTTAAAATGCCGCAGGACATTGTTAACTTGTTCAAAAGCGGGACGTCTGGTCACCTTATCCTCTTAGGGCTCCTTGAGTTGAAATCAACTTCATGGCAGTAAGTTTGGTTTTAAAATACTGGTCAAGGGGTGGGGGGAGGGTGGAGAGAGGAGAGAAAGATCCTAAAGGATCTTGAAATTCTCCCACTCTAAGTATCTTGTTGAATATTAGAAAATGATTTTATTATAAGCTAACTGAAAGCTATTGATTAGACTAAGTGAGTTTCATGTTTTAAAATGCATTTCCCGACTTTGGCATCATTTCTGTTAAAATGTTTAAGCTGAACAATCTTTTAGTACATAAGCAATAGCATACTGGGAATTATAAAAGTCAATAAGATATATTTGAAATCGTTGTAAATATAAGATATTGAAGAATTAGGAGCCACAGTTAACAATTATCCGAGATCATTAGCATTCATTCAGGAATTTTTTCCCCCCATCCAACCCCATTCAGGAATTTTTAAAGCAAAAATTAGATATTCTCTTTCGCCAGTATTGGTTGGATATGATAGCTAACATTATGTGTCCACTGGGCTGGGCTGTGAAGTGATTTACATGTGATTGGTATTTAAATCAAATAACTTTGAACTATGTAGATGACACTCTTTAATACGAGTAGGTATTTTCAATCACTTCATATGCTGAAAAACTGATGAATAGATGCAGTTGAACTTTGGTGTTGACAAAAAATAACGAAAGTACCTGGAGTGCCAAAAGAACAAACATCTGTTTTGTATGCCAAGGAAGTATACCAAGACGATGCCTTAAAAGCAAGAATGGCAAGACTGTGTCTCATAGACATTGGGCATAGTATGAGGACAACCAGACCCTGGAAAAGGACACTATGCTTGTAGAGCAGAGGGACAGTGAAGAAGAGGAAGGCCTTGAATGAGATGAACGGGCCCAGTGGCTGCAACAATGGGCTCAGACAGGAACACCTGTGAGGGTGGCCCAGAACGGAGCAGTCCTTCTGTGGTACACAGGGTCCGAACAGACTCCACAGTTCCTAACGACAACCACAGCCACAGGAAGATGGCTTTTGAAGGTAGAAGATTCTCTTACAGAACATAGTAATGGGACCTTAAGTATGTCGTGTTAGATCACTCATTTGGCAGAGGTGTATCTGTTTTTCCAACGTCACCATAAAGGGATGGTACGAATTCTCATCCTGAGAGGATAGGACGTAGCATAACAGGTTAGCTGAAAACCCTCTCTTCTGCTCTGTGAAGCCCTGTGGTCTGGTTCATGCCAGACACACCCTCAAAAGAAAAGGATGAGTAACTTTATCTTGCAAGTGCTGACACTAACAAAGGAGATTGTAAGTCTCATAGACTCTTTCTAAGAATGTATGCCCCTTCATATAGCAAAACAGAATTTAAATTATTTTTTCAGTAGAAAAGCATAAGAATGAAAAATTTTTAAACAGCCTGATAAAGAAGTCTTTGCTAGGTTTTCTGCTTTGTTGTATTGGTTTGTCGATTTTGCTTTATTTCATTTTTACTTTGTTTTATTGTGGCATAACGGAAAGGTATAATCATAAAACACTTAATGCATTGTTATGAATGATAAACAAAAAGAGTTGATAATTTTATAAGAGCAGCTCTCCAGGTCTTTTCTCCTATGCTGTTGACAAAAACTCATCCACTAGCATCTAAGTCCCTTAGTGTATGACTGGGGCATTTTGGATCTGCATTTGTGGTGCCTAATTTGTTTGATGAAGACAAAAACCCCTCAGGACCAATAATGAGAGGAGTGATGCCAGGAGAGTAAGGGTAAGGTGGGGGGAGAAGAGATTGATCACAGGATCTACATATAACCCCCTCCCAGACAGATGGACAACAGAAAAGTGGGTTAGGGGAGACATCAGACAGTGTAAGACAGGACAAAATAATAATTTATAAATTATCAAGAGGGAAAGTGGGAGAAGGAGGGAAGGGAAAAATAAGGAGCTGACAAGGGCTCAAGTAGAAAGAAAATGTTTTGAAAATAATGATGGCAACATATGTACAAATGTGCTTCGCACAATGGGTGCATGGGTTGTCAGAAGAGCTGTACAAGCCCTCAATTAAATGATCTTTAAAAGTGATAAACAATAAAGACTACACGTCTTACAAGGGGTCTCAGTGACATAGGAGTTATGCATTACGCTGCTAATTGCAAGCCACCAAGGGAAAAGATGAGGCTTTCTACTTCTGAAAAGAAGTACCTCTTCAGAAACCTCCAGGAGCAATTTGATCCCATCCTTTAGGGTGCTAGATGAGTCAACTCCGTGGCAGTGAGTTTTTTGGGGTTTCCTGAGGGTGGGGTGTGTCGGGGTGGGGAGTTTTTTGATGTGTCTTTCAAGGGTGGACGGTGAATACTTGCTTTCCACATGCGACTAGGGTTTGATTCCTGATCTGCATATAGCCACCACCATCTCTCATTGGAGGCTTGCTTGGTGAGGCGGAGGAAGAGGTTTCAGCAGTTTCCTGACTAACAATTTGAGTTGATCTACTTCTGATCATTGGAGAGCAAAAACACAGTTCAGTGGACAAGCCACCACAAGGATGCTGCAGAATCAAGCAGCGTTTTGTTCAGTTGTACATGTGGCCACCATGGGTAGATGGACCAGATGGCAGCCAGGAACAAGCATTGCACCAGCATTTATTGTCTTGTCCTTTAAATTCTCGCTGATCTGCTGAGCCACTTTGTAAATACACAATCCTTCCTTTTGTTACCTATGTTCCTTGACTTCTAGGAGCATGGGCGAATGGAGCCAAGCCACCTCTCACCCTGTGGCAGTGGAATGCGAGGTAGCTCTTGTGTTGTCTGACTCAGCAGCAGGGAGGAACCTTTGAGTGTTAGAGGGAATTTTGACCAGCGCTTTTATGAGTTGCTGTAATTAGACTTTGGAGAGAACTTTTTGACGCAAGGCCTATTTAAAATTACAAGTGGATTAGTCATGCCCAAGCCCATGTGCTATTCTCCTGAGCTCCAGCCTTCAGAATATCATAATGAATCACAGCCAAGGTGTGGTGTGCACTCCACTCTCTTCCACAGACCGGAGCCAACCATCCCCTTTCATAGATTCCAGTTCGGAGAAATGTCATTAATTGACCTACAATAAACACATTTTACCTATTTAGGATTGTTTTCCCTGTTTCCTGAAAGCTCTGAGACACGTGCATTATAAATCTCATACGTCATTAAAACACTTTGCTTTCTTAAAAAAAATAGTTTGGCAGAATATCAATGGAGTTACTAAACCAATTCAACTTTCTAGATTTTAAAATGGCACAGATTCAAACCAAGGATCAGAAAAAAATAGATTAAAATTAACAACCCTGGGCTATTTTAATTAGCAACGGACACCGCAGCAAATGCGTTGCTTGAACAAAACCTTCACAGATAACCCGGGGGCAGAGCTTTCTGTTGGTGAAAAACAGTGGAAATGACAACATCCAGAATATAACCTTTCCTGGACATTTACCGTGACTCAGTTGCTTCATGACATAGGTTGACAGGTGCTTTATCACTGCAATCTTATCCCAGCCCTCAACCCAGGGTTATTGACATCCCACTTTCTGGATGCGAGACTGGGATGGATAAGCCTTTGCTAACTTGCCAACGGTACGGCACTGGGAAGCAGTAGCTCTTGGATGAAAACTGGGATCAGTATTTTTTGGTTTTGATGTTTACTTGGACTTTATTGTGAGAAGAGGGAAGGATAAGAACTCTGGCGGTGTGTCAGCCATGAGAAACCACCAGCCGCTTTGAACAAGAAAGAAAAGGGCACCGTCTAAAAAGCCACATGGGAAGTTCTAACCTATTCCATAAGGTCATTGTCAATTTGCCTCCATTCGTTGGCAGCTGTCTTTTGTTTGTTTTAATTTTTTAGAAGGCATTTTATTGGGGGCTTACTGAGTATGGACTTCTTCATAGTCTGGTTTTGTCTGTAAGTTCCGCTGAAACCTGTTCACTTTGTGGGGCCCTGCTGGCATTTAAAATATCAGTGATATAGTTTTCAGCAACACACAGGTCACCAAAGTATGACAAATTAACAGGCGATCAGTGAGATCAAGCATAGAAATAATTGAAAGGATAGCACAGGACCAGGTAGTTTATGAACCTGCTGTATAAACCTCCTGCATACCATCTAACAGCAACATATCTCGAAGGCTGTTTTGGAATAGAATCCCCCAGCGGGGCAATCTTCTCTTGAGTTGTCTCTAAGCCGATATGATTCTTTCATTCTCTACTACTGACCCATGGTTGCTGTACCCCCCAAATCAGGGCTACGTTATAATGCAGGATAGTTTGAGTTTAAGAAAATGCAATGGCTAATTTTATGTGTCAACTTGGCTAGTCAGTAGTATCCCAATTGTTTGACCAGACACTACTCCAGAGATTGTTATGGAGCGTTAACTATGGTTGAATCAGTCGGCCCAAATCATACAGCTTCCCCTTGATCTTAGGAGAAAAAAAATAAAAGTTTTCCCCTATGCTATGTTCTGCCTCTAGACTATAAACATTTTGCTAGAAGGTTTCTATTTCCTGTTGACTAACCTATAGATTTTGGATTACAAGACTAGCTTGGAAGATTTTGGAAGCTGTAGAATCCCATAACCATGAGACAATCCTTAGAAGAAATATCTTGGGCTGAGCCCTGGTGGCGTATTGGTTCAGTGTGGGACTGCGGCCCACAGGGTTGGAGGTTCAAATCCAGCAGCAGCTCTTCAGGAGGCAGGCTGGGCCTCCTACTCCCACCTGAGGGCAGTGATGACCCCCCCCCCAAAGAAATATTTTTGTGAGTATGTATGTATCCATAAAGGGTATATCTTTGCATGTCAGTAAATATATTTTTATACATATGTATACATTATATACACATATCCGTGGGAGATTCAAAAATTCAGGGAAAATGGAATGAAAATATTTGTATGTTAAGTATTAAGGAAACAGATGGACATTGGGCCTCTACTCAAGCTCTCCTTCAATGCAAGAACACTTTGTTCTAATAATCTGGCATTCTGTCATATTCACTTTCCCAACACAATAGCTGAAGACATAATGGGTGCATGAGCAAATGCGGTAAAGAAAGCTGATGATGCCCGGCTTTGACAAGATGCAGCATTTAGGGTCTTGAAAGTTTAAAGTTAGACAAGTGATCATCTAGCTAGAGAAACAACCAAGCCCACATGGAAGGAGCATACCAGCCTGTGTGATCACGACGTACCAACAGGATCAGGCATCAGAAGACCCAAAACAATCTGACTGAGGTAAACAAGTGGAGTTGGAATGGAGACCCAAAGCCCATTTGTAGATAATTGGCTATCTCCTCGCAGAAAGATCACAAGGAAGGAATGAGTGAGGCATGGTGCAGTAGAGCACCAACAAAACACACACCATTCTTCCAGTCCTTTAATACTTCCCCACCACCTCTATCATGACCCCAGTTTTACCTTATAGAACCAGGTAGACAAGAGCACATACACTGGTACAGATGAGAGCTCCTGACACAAGGAATCCAGGTCAGATATCCCCACCCCCACCCCAGTAACAGTAATGGGAGTAATGATAATATGAGGGTATGGGGAAGATGCGGGGAGAAGAAAGAGAAAGGGGGAACTAAGAGCAATAATTGACACACATTTCCCCATTCTTTGCAGGGAATGAGCAACAGAATCATGGGTGAGGGAGACAGTGATGGTGAAAGATGTGAAAACAATAACAATTTGTCACTTATCAAATTTTCACAAGGGGTGGGACGCAGAAGGAAAGGAGCAGATACCAAGAGTTCAAGTAGAAAGAAAATATTTTGATGATGATGATGGCAGTAAAAGTATAAATGTACTTGGTACAGTTGATGTATAGCTTGTGATAAGAGCTGAATTATGAAAATATGTAACTGAAGTCATATTAGTTAAATGAAAATAGAGCACTTTTCTCCACAGATGTTTTCAAGTCTATAAGGAAATAGACAGAGATAGGTAGTCATATTTATGCAAAACCAGAAACCCCTTGCTATCGCCTCAATTTTGACATATCTAAACCCTGCGGAAGCTGTGCATTTTTAGGGAGCAAATAGCCTCATCTTCCTCCCCTGGTTGGTGAGTTTGAGCTTCTGTCCTTGCTGAGTGCATTCCAGTGGAACACAAGGGCACAACCAGGGCTCCCCAGATAGAGGTATAAACATCTCTGTATTTATTTCCTTGACGCTCTTTTTCTATATAGCCCAAATCAGACAGAGATATCCAGTAATACAATGCACTAGCAATTGCTGCATAACACTCCCTATAAGTACGGGGCTACTCTAACCCATCTATCGTATTTACAGTGTAACAAATGCACTCAATAAGGAAAAGCAAGATAGTACATACTTTCTTGTCAATTCAGGCTAAACAAGCTGCACAAACTTTTGGCTTCTGAACTTTTGGGGATTTTGAAATTGCAGATAATAGATTTTATCCTTGAATTTTTCTTTTTTAAGTGCCTGCTTTTAGTGTTCAGCACATTTGGGAATTTATAGTGACTGTTTGTTAGGACAAAACCTTTGCCTACCACTTTATTTTGCATTTTGTCATTCCCCCCCCACAAACCTTTTAATAAAAATAGAATATTAATAGCCTATGGATTGACGCAGTGGGCTTGGGGATCTGAGCAATAATGAAGGCGGCACAGATCCACGCAGTGCTGTTTTCCTGTTGTCCATAGAGTTGATTGGATAACACCTAACGACGACAACATTGGTTTGGATTTTAAGTGATTTCTACCGATGAGGCAAATGTCTGGACCCAACTAGGTAATGGTGAGGCTTCCAGAGCTGGCAGGCATGGCTGCCTCACGTGGATTTTAATCCTAAAATGAGGAGAGTTGAAGGCAAAGAAGAATCCACACAATGTCCTCCACACACAATGACAAGCTAGAAAGAGCAGAGGACTCAGTGAGGTTCGTTCAACAGCCATCGCATCTCCAAACCAGCATGCTTCGGACCAACAGAGTGATGCTGCTTTTGGATGAACTTGGGGTACATTAAGGAGTCCCGCTCCCAGACTAGTGTCCACTTGGGCTGCGCACTGTAAGACCGTCAGTTCCAAATCACCAGTCGCTCCACAGGAGGAAGCTGACGTTTTTTACTCCAGAAAAGAAATCACAGTCTTAAAAACCCACAATGGCAGTTCTAACGTCTTCTATAGGTTCTATCTGAGTCAGCATGAAGTCAGTGACTGTGCACTGCAGCGAGAGGCAGGTTTCCCATCATTTAAAGTGGAACTTGTCAACAATGAGGCCGAGACCGTTCTCTATGGTAGGGCCTTCTATTGATAAATATTGAACAATTTAGAACAGGACAGAAGAGGTTACATCTTTATCCCTAAAATATCAAAAACTTCCATTTGGTATCAGTGGAGGAGTGGAATGAACTCCACCTCCAAAACGCTGGGTCCAGCATCTTCTTGTTAGCATCAGCTTCCTCTGCTTCTGGCATCAGAGGCTGGGTGTTGAGATCCAGCCGGGCTTCCTTCTATGCATACCTTTGGTTGCTGACAAAACAGTGTTCACACATTGGGCAGAACTTCAGGAACACTGGATGAGATGTATTCATTCAAGAGTGTACTCAAGTTAACACCAGGACCGCACGCTTTGCGGGTTCCTAACCTCTACAGAAGATCTGCTATGAGACTCTATTTCCACTTTCATCTCTTTCCATTGTGGAAACTTGCAAGTCATTTTCAGTACCAGCAAGTTGATTCCACATCACAGTGATCGTGAAGGACAGAGGAGACTTTCCCCTGTGGATTTCCAAGCCCGTCACTGTTTAAGGAAGTAAAAACCCTCAGCTTGATCCTGGCAAGTGGCTGGCAGTTTTGAATGACTCAACTTCCTTCAAACCCACTGTGCTACCAGGCCCTTGCCAAGACAGGGCTTCCTCATCTATAACTTAGAAGAAATCATCCCTCCTGCCTAATCAAGACCCTGCAGTGTAAAGCAGGGTCTATCACAACAGATTATGTTATGTAACTGTTAGATCTTAATTGAGATGGTTCTCTACATCTGTTGGCCTCAAAGGCTGCATGTGGCTTTTGCTGGGAGGGACCTTTGTCTGTAACTCCCTGGTAAACAAACCAGAAATCCTTGAAGGACTCCAGAAGGGGACCTGTCCTCTCCTGCCTGGTGCACAGTCAGCAGCTGCAACACTCTATGTTTTAAACTTTTGGTCAATGTCTGAGCATATTCCATTCTCATGATGTAAAATTTTAAAGGACATTTGTTTCCAAGCATGCTGATTAAAAAAAAAAAACTTTCCTTGGACCTCAGAATATATAATTCAAGTAATAAAAATTATATCACAGTTTTATGGTACATGATGCATTTGAGCTTAAGTTCTGAGCACTTGGTTTGCTGAGAGCTGCAGTTTACAGTGGGAGCTGTAAATCCATTTTGACTCTGGATATAAATTCATCCTCCCTTGAGTTCTTTCTATTCTTTCTGACCATTAACCAGCAATGAAAAAGGCTTTCCCTTCAGGCGGAGTTTATTTGAAGATAGATTACTCTTCTGGCTGGTCTAGGGAGGGACAGTTCTTGCCCCTGGGATTTGTCTGGTCAAGCTTTTAATGGATTTTGGAATACCAAGTCCACAAGGAAAAGAGTCCTACTCTCAGCAAGGTCCCCAAAGCGATCCTGTAAGCAACTCTGCAGTACTGTACACTTCCCAACTCTGGGTTCTCTCCTGCTTGTATAGTCCTGCCTGCAACCACGCTGATTGAATCTGCCAAAAATGACTTTGGGACAAAATCCTTTTTTTGCCATGCTCAATAATTAGTATGGTGGCCATGCACACTAGATACCGTTATGGTCTTAGCTTGATAGTCACTTTTATCCAGATAAGGTGTCTTTGTCTTATCTTTTTCCTGTTTAAAACATAATGAAGGCCTCTTTATAAAATAATATTTTCACTGAGGGTCTTTCTCTCCTGTGAATTGAGAGGGTTTCTCTCCACCAACCTCCCCTGCTCAGACTATTCTTTCTATTCTACAGAGATGCATATTTGGAGAGAAGTTATCTGTCTTCTCATTTACAGACTATTTTCTATACTTTATTAAAAGCATCGATGCCAAATTTGCTTCTTGAAAATGTTCCTAGAAATTATATCCAGAAAAATAATAAGGGATATGGTTGGGGCAGAGATTCTGGGCTAATAGACAAAACATATCTGCCTTTTTATTTTGTGGGATACTACTTACATGACAACATTGGAGGACACATTGGACATGGACTGATGAAAATAGCCTGTGGTTGTCATTTCTTTCTTTCTAGTGACATACATATATGTCTTTTTATCTGTATTCCGACATGTTCTGCGGCTGGTCATTTATGTAGCAAGCACTAAGTATCTGATCTGAAGGACCTCCTACATGCAGACCTCAGAAACACGGTGGGTTTCTTTCCAGACCCACCTGGCAATAAAGCAATTATCAGGGTAAAGTGAGTCACATGACTTTTTTGGTTTCTCGGTGTGCATAAGAGTTCCACAATCATGCAGTGGATTAAGGGTGCAATCACATTATGAAAAAATCTGAAATACTCTGAGAAGGACTACACGATGGCACAGAGACATGAAGGGAGTGCATTTGTTGGAAAAATGTACTTGCTCAATGCAAGGTTCCCACATACCTTTCATCTATTTAAATAAAGAAAAGCAATAGCTTCATAACACAATAAAGTGAAGCACAATAAAAAGTTATACCTGCGTATAAGAGAACGGAGATAAAAATATATATGATCTAACCCCTGACCCCAAGAAAGAGATTCATGTAAACACATATAATTAGATTGATTCATTTTAAGTGATTTATCACAACTTTACTTAGAAGCTAAGATGAATGCAAGGGAGAGGGTATATATCTCTTAACTACCTAAAAATCCATTAGAATCTAGCATTATAGAGAGACTATTTTGTATTCTGTTTGCTACATACAATGTGCTGCACGTCGTATAAGCACATTTCATATTTAATTAGGTGATGCTGCTTATTTTTAAAAGCCTGAAAGGCATAAGACTTGATAATTACCTTTGTTAAAATCTGAGCATGACATTTCCTATGGTGATTGCTAGATAACCAACCCATGCTCACCTCCATCAAGTCAGTCCCAAGTTAACATGACCCTACAGGGTCACCTTATACTGACCCTGGAAAGCAGCCTCTCTTGGGATTCCAAAGACTGTAAATCTTCATGAGAAAAAACAATTTCATGTTCCTCCTTTGGAGCAGCTGATGGGTTTGAACTGCTGACTTTGAGACTAGGGGGCCAACACACAACCCATTCACTATACTAGCAGGATTCCTTGATGGGTCTGATGGTGTCAGGTGCCTTTAAGCAAGTCCTGACTCATACGGACAGCAGAATAGAGCACTGCCTCGGCCTGTGCCACCCTCACAACTGTGGCTATGTGTGAGTCATCCACTTCACAGAGGATCTTCCTCTTTCTCACCACCCCTCCTGTGCACCAAGCCGAGTGTCTTCTCTGGGAACAAGCCTCTCTTGTTGACATGTTCAGAGTCCACGAGACAAAGCCTCCCCATCCTTGCCTCTAAGGAACATGCTGGCTGTATTTCTTCTAGGACAGACTTTGTTCTTTGTGTTGCCCACAGTGTTTTCAGCATTCTTTGGTAGTGAATTGATTTTCCTTCAGCTGTCCTTATTCAGCACCCAATATGCGATTGCTTTAGAAAATACACACACACACACAAATTTCCCCCCACTATGTCATAAATGATTTTTTAATATGTTAGAACACTTGTTCCTCATATTCAAATAATTGTCAATCAATATTAAATCACACATGCATGATAAAAAGAAAATGAAAGCAGGACAAAAAAGTAAAAGGAGAGGAGAGAAAATGGAATAAAGTTGGAAAAAATATGGTTTCAAAATAATTCTGTCACTTTGGGTAGCACTCTCATGACATTTGAAATCAGCTTTTTGAGTCTTAGAGCATAATAAACCATGTCATATCTCTGTTGCTTATTGGTAATTCTGATAGGAACTGACATGGGACCAGAGGTGGAAATTCTAGAATAAATTCTAGCATAAAATGTCCTAGGGAGCTTAATTGCGGATTTTAGCCGAACTTGGGTAACTGAATTTGGCTCTGTGATTGAGACAAAAGACTAGTAATGTTCTTTTGGATGGGATAACTGAGAATAGAATTCTTCTCTAAACATTAAACTAGTGGCCTTGGCTTTTCTGAGCTTTATGTATTGGTAAGATTGTGTGTAAGTACAGAGACAGAGTTGTCACCATTAATTTCTGTTTATGAGTCATTCCGAAGATATTGTCGTATAAAAATCATAAACCAACACTGTTATTTTCAGGTATGTGAGCTGTAAAGCTGACACTGTAGCCCTCTGGCCATTTTTCAAGACATTACCTAATATATTACCTCGTAATGATGACTAGAGGGAAACCTTTTCAAAAGCACAATCGTAAAGTTCTTTGAGAAAGCCCACCCCAGGTCTCAGAGCAAATCCTAGACATTCATATCCCCTAAAAGGGGTTAGGGGCACCAGCGGTCTCTGTCCACACAAAGGAGTATCATTTATATTGTTCAAGATTCTCCGTTTCACTTTGGGGACAGAAATACTGGCAGGTAGACTCTGTGACACAAATTGCACCAAATTCTGCCCCAGGGAAGAAAGAGTCTGTTGAGTGGCAGTGACAGATAGAACTCTGTCTCTCCATTTTTATGTAGTGAAGAAAATTGTCAGCTAATAAAGGCTAGCTTTTGTAATTTCCCTTCTCAGTTGTCACTAAGAAGAGGCAGGTTTAGTCTAGAGTGGCACAAAATAAAGAAAATGACCTACAGCAAGCACACCACTAAAACCCCATGGCCATTGGCAAGTCAACTCTGACTCATAATTACTGAGCAGGACTGCGCCTTTTGGGTCTCTGAGATTTTAAAACATTACAAAAGCAGATAGACTCGTCTTCCTCCTGCAGAGTGACTAGTGGATTTAAACCACTGAACTAGTGTAACTCAGAACATATTGAACCGTTCAATGGGTAGCCAACGTACCAGTAGGTTCAGTACAGGACCCTAGTAGGACCTTGCAAAAGGCTGCATTGATGAATGTAAATCAAACATGCCTTAAAAGCCTGGGATGGCCACGGGCCTGGAATTAACAGAGGTGAGCCCTGGGGCTCATTTTTCACCTCTACTCAGAAAGGTAGACTCTCTCTATTTCATCTCAATGGGTTCAATCCTCCCCTTTGGTTTAGTGTTAATCCAGCTTCTTTTCTTCATTTCCCAAATCTTGTCCTATACCTGTACTCTGCCCTGCCATTTCCTAGCCTGAGCTGAAAGAGCGCTGAAGAGCATGACTTTCAGCGATGGCTACACACCATCTTTATTAAGAATGCATGCCCACATTGGGGTCACAATTCCTAGAGATTCTAATTCAGGTGGCCCAAGAATTTGTATGATAAAAAATAAATATTCAGTTATTCTAATGTATCGCTAACATTGATAACTATTGGGCTTTAAAAAACCTTCAAAAATTTTATGAAAAACCCCACTCATGACAGGAGAAAAGTAAAAGGAAATAAAGGAAAGAACTAGAAGACATATATAGGCATATAAGTACAGTCATGTACATATGTAAATATGCTTATATATAACAGTGGGGAAATATATCTATATATATGTATTTTTATGTTTAGTATCAAGGTAGCAGATGGACAAGTTCTCTACTCAAATCCTTCCTCAATGCAATAACATTTTGTTCTAATAACCTGACGTTCTGTGATGCTCATCTTCCCGACATGATCAATGAAGCCAACATGGGTGCATAAGCAAATGTGGTGAAGAACAGTGATGGTATACGCCTATTTCAAGACACAATGTTTTGGGGTCTTAACGACTTGAAGTTAAATCAATGGCCATGTATCAGGGAAGCAACAAAACCTACCTGGAAGAAGTACACCATCCTCTGTGATCATGAGGTATTCATGGGATAAGCTATCAGAATCAGAAGATCCCAAACAAACAATTGTATCAATGTGAACAAGGGGGTTGAAGTAGAGACCCAATGCCTATCCGTAGACAATTGGGCATCCACCCACATAAGGGTCACAAAGAAGGGATGAGTCATCCAGGGCGCAGTATAACATCGACAAAACACACAACGTTCCTGTAGTTCTTTGATGCTTCTTCCCCACCACTATCGTGACCCCAGTACTATCTTATAAACCCAGCTAAACTGGGACATGCACACTGGTGCAGATAAATGCTCTCCATACATGGAATCCAGGTCAGATATACTCTCCCAGGAACAGTAATGGGAGGGTAGGGAATGGTGGGGAGAGGGGAGAAAGGAGAATTGTAAGGATAAATGTATAATTTCTCATGACTACCCCCTGGGGGATGGAAATAAGCATCAGAAACATGGGTCAAGGGAGGCAGCTATGTGCAAGATATGAAAACAATAAAATTTATATTTATCAGGGGTTCATGAGGGTGAGAGTGGGCTATGGAGGGAAGAAAAGGAGCTGATACGAAGGGTTCAAGTAGGAAAAAAATGTTTTGAAAGTTGATGATGGCGGGCTGAGCCCCGGTGGCGTAAGTGGTTGAGTGCGGGACTGTGGCCCACAGGCTTGGTGGTTCAAATCCAGCAATGGCTCTCAGGAGCAAGGCTGGGTAGCTCTCACGACCACCAGAGGGCAGTGATGCCTTAAAAAAAAGTGATGATGGCAACATAAGCACAAACCATATGTGATTGACACAATTGATGTATTGATTGTTATAAGAGCTTAAGAGTCACCAATGAAATGATTTTTAAAAAAAGAAAAAAGCTCTAAGAGTGTGCAATAAAAGGATTCATAATAAAAATGAAAAAATTCCACTCTTTTATTTCTGCTTTCCTATGACCTTTTAGAAGACTCCTTGTATTTGGTAGATAAATTTAAACAGGTAAGGTTCAACAGGTATGATAGTCACCTCTTAATGAAAAACCTGAGGTTGCAGTTCACACAGAGGTCCCCTGGTAACAAGACCTGGAGGTGTTTTTCTGAAAAAATATTCTGCCACCAAAAAAATTTCCTGGGTTACAATTCTACTCTGACAAGGTTTGATCCTAAGAATAAATCAACTTGACAGCCAATGGTTAAGGAAAACTGGAACTCTTCCAGGATAAGATAGATGCTCTCTTTATGCAGAGCATATTGGTAAGTTCATCTGGAGATGAACCCACAATTTATCAAGTCTACCAACATTCAAGGTAGCTGGAATGTTGGTGCAAATGAAATGACTACACTCAAAATCTTTGTTTGAACCTTTTGAAATAGTCTTTTAAATGTAATTTCACATATCATTTTGTTCAAGAAGGGTTTGGAACTCAGAGAATTTTGCAATGACAGCTCAGAACAGTCTCTTGTTTTTTGTGAACCTTTGGTAACTCCTTTGAAACAGACACCTAAACACATTCTTTACTTTTATGTTAGGTGGCAATCGTTTGCCTCTGGTGATCTCACTGAAGCTCACTGAGACTTGAATTCTTAAAATTGGGGTGGTAGAGGGTAAAGTATAACACAGGCCATTCACTACTCAGAGATTTGGGGACTATTGGAGCCACCACACCACAAGGTAACTGAGTAGAATTTCAGAAATTCAGGTAAATTTATTACCCAGCATATTTGTGTTGCTGATATGGAAATACTCACCACACTGCCATCAAATCAATACCAACTTATAGCAATCCTGTCTGAACAGAGGAAGCCTGTCTCCATAGTCTTTCCTGGCCTGTCAATCCTTATGGTATCTGATTGTCACATCTTTCTTCACTTCAAATTGTGACCTTTTGCTTAGCAACCAAGTCTTTTAACCACGTTGCTGCCAGAGATCCTTTATGGAAATGTGGTTATATCTTAAGATTGTTCTCTTTTGTACGAACTCAGAGAAAAGCAAATTATTCCAGTTCCATCAAATATGGTAAAAATCAGTCCACCAAGCCATTAAATCCTTTTTTTGCCCTGCTTCTATTATTGAAAAAATTAGGCAACAAAGCATTTACCAATTCAACATCGGCCACATGTCATATCCAGTGACACCGTCACCCTCTCCATACTCACTATCCAGTGGCATACCCATGTGGTACCAAGCACATACCCGTGTTATATAAAGCACAATAAACTGAATGAAAGAAAATAGTGTAGAGCTTATGCCCTCAAGAAGCAAAAGTTCATTGGTATGTTTTAATTTTAATTATTTTTCTATTAACATAAACTACAATGCATTTTAACTTTCAAAAATGACACCGAGGGACAGATAACTTCCAACTTATGGCCTGGCATATAAAAAGTTAATGGGAGGCAACATTGGATCCAGTCTAGATGACTAAAACAGGCAGAAAGGAATCATTCATGCCTCAGAGCACCAGTATCATAAGCCAAGAGGAAAAGGGGGAGGCATGAGGAGGGCTCAGGATCAGTGAAGAAGTCGTTCAGTCTTGGAAAGCAGATCCAACTGCTATTGTATAGGTCTCTGAGACTCTGATTAAGCAAGTTAGATTCCATCTACCATGAAACCCTGAACAGCTGCCAAATGTTTGAAAGCAAGAAGTAATGCAGCAATACAGACAGTGCAATATTTTAGGAAGACAACTCAGATGGTGAGGTACAGAACGAGTTAGAAGAACGTGAAATGTCACTTTTGGAAATGATTGCCATGCAGAAATTACCCTGTGGTGTGTAAATTAGTGAAGAGTCTTGAAAAACTCCCAAGCACAAGAATCAAGCTGATGAGGATCATAAAGGTGAAGAATTTAAAGTGTGTCAGTCACTCCATTCTATTTCCTGTGCAAAAATTTTTACGTTAGTGCTTTCTTCTTAGAAAATTTGTCTAAATAATAGGCTGCTCTTATTGGTAAGTCACAAAATAGCTTTTCAGATAAATCAACTTGGAGTTAATAGCCATCCTTCAATAATAACTCCCCAGGAGTCCACTCTTGGGAAACATGGGTTTCTATTAGTCTGTCTGACCCGATAGACATGTCCTACTATTGGTGTCAATGACTAATCTTACATTCAAGTGATACATAGAAATGTCTTCTCCACTTTAGCAGAAACTTGGGTTCAGTGCAATTGAAAATGAAAATAAAACTATCATCATTTCATTTAAAGGATATTATTCAGAGGAAAGAACTGGGACGCAAAGGACATTTATAGAGCTCTAAATACAGGCATGAACATAGGCAAATATACTTATATATGCTCATGGGAAAATATATCTATGTGTATATACTTATAGGGTTAGGATTAAGATAGCAGATGAGCATTGAACCGCCACTCAAGTACTTTCTCAATGCAAGAACACTTTGTTTTATTAAATTGATATTCCACGATGCTCACCTTTCCAACATGATCACTAAAGACAAATGTGTGCATAAGCAAAAGTGGTGAAGAAAGCTGATGGTGCCTGGCTGTCAAAAGATTAGGACCTGGAGTCTTAAATGGTCAGAAGCAACAAAACCCACAAGGAAGAAGCACACCAGTCTGTGCGACCATGAGGTGTTGAAGGGATAAGGTACCAGGCATCAAAGAACTAAAATTATATCATTATAAATGGGGGATGTACAGACTGGGGACCCAAAATCCTGTAGGTGAAGTGACATTCCCTTCCAGAAGGGTTGGGGGGGAGGAGATGAGCCAGTCAGGGTACAGTGAAGCAACAATGAAGTATGCAACTTTACTCTAGCTCTTAAATGTTTCCTCCCCCCTACTACCATGATTCCAATTCTACTTTACAAATCTGGCTAGATCAGGGGTATACATGGGGAATCCAGGACAGATGATCCCTTTAGGACCAGTGATGTGAGTGGTGATACCAGGAGGGTGGAAGGAAGGTGGGGTAGAAAAGTGGAAAGCATTATAAGGATCTACATATAACCGCTCTAGGGTATGGACAATAGGGAAGTGGGTGAAGGGAAACATTGGACAGTGTATGGCATAACAAAATAATAATAATAATTTATAAATTATCAAGGGTTCATGAGAGATGAGGGAGAAGGGAGGTAGAGAAAATATAAGGAGCTAATACCTTGCAAGGGCTTAAGTAGAAAGAAAATATTTTGAGAATGATGGTGGTGACAAATATACAAATGTGCTTTACATACAATAGATATATGTCTTGATTCTGATGAGCTGTATGAATCCCCAATAAAATGATCTATATATGTATAGTATATATATGACTCTTGAATAATTTTAAAATTCTTGTGAGGGAAAGGATTGGCTCTTCCCTCTTAAAAGTTTTTCAAACTCTGGTTTAGAGCAATATCATGCTCTATCTTGCATTCACCTTGAAATATATGCCTTCCTCCTATTGGTTCACCTTTCAAGCTAGAATATCTGTAATGAGGAAGAAAGGAATATTCTTTCCTGTCTTTGACACTTCTACTAGAGACCAAGACATAGGTTTGGTTTTTTGGTACTCTGTGGTTCTTTCTTTCTTTCAAATCAATTTATTGGGGGCTCTTACAGATGATAAAACAATCCATAAATCAATTACATTAAGGAAATGTATACATATGTTGCCACTGCTGTCTTCAAAGCATTATCCTTCTACTGTAGACCTTGGTATCCTCTCTTTTATTCTCTCACTCCCCTGCCTATCCACCCTCATGAACTCTTGATAAATTATATATATATATATATATATACATATATATATATATATCATCTCTTACACCAATTGATGTATCCCTACATCCACATTTCTATTGTTCATCTCCCTCGAGGGGGTGTGTGTGTGTTATATATCTATCATTGCAATCAGTTCCCTCCTCCTCCCCCTTCAGCCCCCAACCCACTCTTCCCCTCCCTGTACACACAGTATTGCTATTCCCATTAGTGTTTCTGATGAGTTTATCTCTCTTGGCTTCCATGCATCAAAATCTCTTATCTGTACTGATGGACACATTCTGATCTAGCAAAATTTGTGAGGTAAAATTGGGGTCATGAGAGTCAGGAGGGAGGGGAAAGCATTAACAACTCAGGAAAATGTGTGCTTCCTTAGTGCTATATGGAACCCTGGCTGATTGGTCTCTTCCCTGTGTCTCATCTGTGAGGGGATGTCCAATTGTCTACAGACAGTTTTGGGGTGTCCACTCTGACCTCTCTCCTTCACATAGATATAATTGTTTGTTTTGATCTTCTGATACCTGATCCTATCAACACTTCATGATCACACAGGTTGTTGTATTTCTTCCATGTGGGCTTTGATGCTTCCCTACTAGATGGCTGCTTGTTTAACTTTAAGCCTTTAAGACCTCATATACTTTGTCTTTTAATAGTCGGGCACCATCAGCATTCTTAACCACATTTGTTTATGCACCCATTTTTTCTTCAGCATTCATGTTAGATAGGTGAATATCATGCAATACTAGGTCATTAGCACAACAACAACACTAGCTAGCAACATCTATCTCCTTCCTCTAAAGTCAGATACAGTGTAGGGCAGTGCTTCTCAACTTGTGGGTTATGACCCCTTTGGGGGCAGAACGACCCTTTCACCGGGGTGGCCCAATTCATAACAGTAGCAAAATTGCAGTTATGAAGTAGTCAGGAAAATAATCTTATGGTTGGGGGTCACCACAATGTGAGGAGCCATATGAAAGGGTCATGGCATTAGGAAGCCTGAGAAGCACTGGTGCAGGGATCAGAAAAGGTGGACCCTAGTGATAGAGCAGATGTTGAGATGGCTTTCATAAGAGTTTTGTGCTTTCATGACTGCTACTATGAGTTGAAATTGACTTGGTGGCAATGAGTTTGGTGTGGGTTACCATCTGTATTTGCCCTCAGGTCTGTATCTCTCTTTAGGGCACATTTCCCTTGCAAATTCCCCCTTCAAATACATTGTCTTCAGGCAGTGACATGTGGGCCACAAGAAAATTTGTCATCCTTTCAAAGGTGGAACTTTGGACCACAAGAAAAGTTTTCTCTTTGCCCTTCCAAACTGTTGATGCACACGTTTGTTATAATTCAGGCCTGTTCTTTTCCATTGGCATCTAGCAGGGAAAACTTTAGACATGGTCTTGTGTGTTGACCCTCTTTTAGAATGTATCAGAATCCTGCCCTTAAATTATATAGGCCTTTATAATCAGGGTCTTTTAGGGTTGCTCTTAAATTCATCCCTCATTTGAATTCAGGTGAAGTGTAAGTCTATCTCATACCTTCCTTGAGTGTGGATGGGATGGATATCTATAGTACGCAAACAATTCACTTTTTAAAAGCAATTTTATGCTCCATCTCTTTTTCCAAGATGAATTTTTGACCATGACCTTTATAACCTTGAGGTTTATAACTTTGAACTCAGCAACCTACAGAGATGAACTATGCCGCCTTTAAAGGTGAGCCTCACTATGACATAGGGAAAAGAAAGCAAGGGCCAAAGATGGATGTGAGGCAAGCAAGCATGGGACTATCTCTTTCTTACTCAAGAGTGCCTGATTTTATTTCCCATCTCTCCCCTTCCTGCTTCACTTCATTATAGACCGAAAACAAGGCGCCGAGGTCTGTGATTCGCAGTCTAGCACTATCTTTTGCTTATAACGGCCTAGAATTCTTCAAGTCTGGGAAAGTTTGAAGCAAGTGCATCGAATTTCATATCATAAAGAAAAACAGAAAGTTGAATCTAGATTAGTCAAGTATAGAAGTATTTCAGAAGGGTTAACTCAAAGATTCTGGTGAGCAAGAATAGAGGTGAGATTAAGTAGACACTGACTAAAGATTACAAGGATGAGGGGATTGGGAGAATATCAGAATGATCTAAGTATTTGGTTCCTTTCAGTTTTCTTTATATGACAAGGTTGAAAAATGGTAATAAATGCATGCCTGTAACTTCATCCTTCTAGTAGATAGAGAAGTCCTGTTGGCTCTTGGCCTTTTGCTGTTCCATCTGTTATGAAAGACAGAGGCAGAACTGACAAAGCTGAAAAGGCCGCACTAATTTCCATTGAAAAAGAGCATGCCATTTCTGTATGAAGGATAATTTCAATTCTATATCCTGAGTGTAAGTGTCTGAGCACGGAGTAGGGTAGGGAAGAAGGAGGGGAGAAATGGAGAGAGAAGGGTATGTAGACTCTAGGAAGGGACAGAAGATCTAAATGTGAGTTAGAATCTCTCTGACAGACTAATATAGCTGTGACTCTAATTTGTGATATTCTGGGCTGGGGGACGGGGAAAGAGAATTTGAAAGAAGGTCTTATGGGTTATGAATGGCAAGCCTTATTACTGCCTCTTCAACAGACCTCACTACATGTTAAATGACTTTACGCTGGTTTTTTTTTTTTTTCCGTCAATATCAGGCAGATGTTTCCTTTGTGTGTGACACGTGCTAAACCAGGTCACAGAGAGGCCCAGTTTTATGAGGTCATATTTTTGAAACATCTTTTCTAAATTTTCTTTAATGCTCCTGCTTAACTCTATTAAATAATTCAACCCTTGATTTGTGAATTAAGAATTTAAAAATACGTTCATCTTTTCCTCAGAGAAGCAAGGATCTTTGGAATGCTGGCAATTCCAAATATGTAAACAGAACCAAAGCAAAATACCTAAGAGGGGAAAAAGACAGCCCTTGAGAAATGAATTTGAAACACAGACCTACAATATTACAACATGATATATCACAGCTTAAAAGCAACCACAACAAACCCATTTGCATTCTAGTTTGTGAGCACTCATGTACTTAACTTAGGAACAGACCCACTCAAGTAGAGGAAAAGTGTGCAAATGATTTGGCTTTGATGTCCATTAATTACACTTTCCCTTCCCATCAGCTTTGTTTTCTTCCAGCTCCAAAATCCCAGAACAGAGTGAAGGTTACACCTGGTCCCTCTCTGCTACATTCTCCACGCCATGTGTTTGACACATGTGTCATTGTTCTGGATAAATCCTCTTCTCTTTCAATGATTTCAAATCTTGCATACCAGTTTCCCATTGCTTTTCCAATCTCTTTGTTTACACGAAAGAATTTCTGGTTACTTTCTAGACTCTGGCTGCTCAGAGAAGGGCTGGTGAACTTGAACAATTGTCTATGTATTCCTCTGTTCCTTTTCTGGATGTTGGATGCTGCAGTCTCCCTATGCTGGCCAGCTCTATCATTTTGAAACAATAGAACCTTTCAAAATTTCCCAGAAGTCATTATTCACACTTCTCCCACCATCACGACCACTTGATTGTAGCAGGGCTTTCCTTTTTGGAAGAGTGCTTTTATGGCCAGAGTGCTTCCTAGAGGCAAGGGTGGGAAGGCTTTGTCTTACAGAATTTGGACATGTCAGAAGAGACCAGTCTCTGGAGAAAGACATCACATTTTGTCAAGTAGAGGGCAGCAAGATAGGAGGACGTTCCTCAAGGAGATGGATGGACCCACTGGATACAGCAAGGGACTTAGGCATAGAAACAATAGTAAGGACGGCACAGACCTGGCCAGTGTTTGGCTTTGTTGTGCACAGGGTTCCTATGGGTCAGTGGCATCTAAGGACAGCAGTGCTTACCTCCACAATATGTCTAAGGCTTTTTTCCCTCTACAAATAGATTATAATGTCTTGTGTCATTTTTTTTGCATTGTCTTGCACCAATACCTTGTCTTGAATTGCCTTGTCCTTTTCATTATCTATCCGTTCTCAAAACTCCCTGCCACCGGCAGAGTGGATTCTATTTCACAGTGATCCAATCCATTCGTCCCTGACAACTCAACTGTACATGTAATAATTTTCTTGTGGCTTCAGTATTTTTTAATGAAACCACTGTAGTGTGACTTTTTCACCAGAGTCATTTTTATGGTGCAAAGGTTTCACTGATGCTTCCGGATTAAGACAGATTCGGCAAAAAGGTCTGGCAATCCACTTCCCAAAATAAGCCAACTTAAATCTATGGGTCCCAACTGGTTACTGCAATACGGAAGACACGACAATGAACTTGAGTGTACCGATCATCTTGAATATGGCAGAGGATGGGCCAAGATTTTGTTCTGTTGTCTGCGAACTTGCCATGACTGAGAGCTGAGGCAGTGGCAAACAATAACAGCAATAATAAGTGTGCATTTCAATGACAGAAACTCGACTTACAATATTGTGTGACTGCCATCACTATCTATTTCCAAAATTTTCATCATCCCAAGCAGAAATTCAGTACCTATAAAGCTGTATCTTTATTTTTCAATCATCGTAACCTAGACCCTTGCTAATAAACTTTTGTTTTGAAGTTTTTGCCCTTTCTTGATATTTCATGTAGATGGGATCTTAAAATATTTGTCCTTTGGACCCAAATTCTTCCACTTAAAATAATATTATTGCAGTTCAGCCATATTAATTTATCTTTATAGCTGAATAATATCCCATTGTATGTGCATGTTACATCTAATTGAAGTATTTATCCTTTGATGGGTATTGTGTTCTGCTGTTAAGAATGCTGTTGCCATGTTCCCTTAAACACTGGTGCATAGTGCCTTTTTGAGTCTTTGCTTTCAATTCTTGGGGCAGTAGGGAACTTTAAAAAAAATGATAACTTAAAAAAAAAACTACCAAAGTCTTAAGGATGGTAAACTCCATTTCTTTGTGTTAAAGTCTATGATTTTTTTAAGTGCACGCTCCCTTCCCAAAGGGATGGTATGAAATGCACTGATTAAAGAGTTATTTGCCATCTAACAATAAGGCATGTAAACATAAATACTCTCTCTGGAGAGTTTTGTGGAATTTCAAAACTCCCGCACTTAAAGGTTACCTGGTAGAGATATCTGCAGAATGTATGAGTCCATCAAGGTGGCTAAGTCTGAAAGTTCTGTGAGGCAGTGCAGCAGAATGAAGAGTGCCTGGGCTCTAGACCAGACAGGCCTGGGTTCAAATTCCAGTTGTACTATCAGAACCTCCCCAGCTCCTTAGTCGCTAGGAATAATAAGATGGACAGGGGATGCTTGCAGCTAATGTGCATTCATGCATAAGAAGTATTTGGTGTTTAGTAGGTTCTCCTAGGTTCTTCTCCCCACAAAGTAGCCACCTCTACTTTTATAAAGATTTTTCTAAAAATTCCTGTCTGCCTTTCTCAAGTCTCCACACAGAATGATCAGCTGTTATTACCAAGTTTCATAAACTACATTTGGCTTTTATGAGATGATGCATCTGGAAAGGTAGCTTGAAAAGTCAGTCTGACCAAAAGCCCCTGGGGAGGAGGTAAGACAAAGCAATTGTGTCTTGGAGTCAACAATCAACACCAAATCTTCCATTCGAAATGTCAGGGAAAATAGATCAATGTATTCAGATGTTGTCTTTCCAGAAGTCCTTTTCTGCAGCTCCTCCATAGTACACGTCATTACACTTATTCAGGCCCCCATTCCCCTGTCCCTCCCACCCTCACCCCCAGGAAAATCAGACCAGTCCTGGGATAAGACAGGCTCAAAGGAACTTTCCATTTGCTGACTCAAATCTCAAATGTTTCCCCTTGGAGGTGAATTAATTTTAAATAACTTGTTTTATTGTGAAAAGGGGATCACTTTCAAGAAATATGTTGTTCATTATTGTCTCAGTTAAAAACAGCAGCTGTATATTGGAAAGAGGTCTTTAAATTAAACAGTGGAACAAGCCTCACGTCAGTATTTGAAGAGTCTCACAGATCAGAGAAAACATTTGGAGACAAAGAGGGGTTCTGTAAAAACCAACAGAAAACTAAGTATTGTTCTGGCAGTTCCATCATTGAAAATGTTTTCATTTTATAATTAAACGCAAGACTTGTATTACAAGTCAGTCGTGCCCATGAAAAAGCAAGTTTAATTATTTACTTCCTCTGCCAAATCATGGTTTGCATGCTTAAAATAAATCTTGTAAGCTAAATATTTGTTTGGGTTTTCATCATGTATGGACCTAGAGGGTCACACGGTTTCCATCACGGTTACCTCACCCAGCTCGCTGGTCAGTTTCTTACTCCTCCCCCTCTGGGCCAGGACCTTAGCGGTTGCCATTGTTCTTAAGTGCTTTCTCATCACTTCCAACCCACCACGATCCTATGCGTAATTTCACTCTGCGGAAGGTGGTGAAAAAACAAACACAAAGTCTTCTGATTCTTCATCTTTGGTTTTAGTGGCTGGCGTGTAAATTTGAATGACAGTCATATTAATCATACTGCTTTCCTGTACGTGTGTGGATAGTACTCTATCACTGACAACTTGGTCTTTCAGGAGAGGTCTTGAAATATGCTTCTTGTCAATGACTGTATCATTTCCGGCTGAGGTAGACTATGCAAGGACCGGAATCATAATGACCAACAGCAGTCCATCTCCCTTCACTCATGCCTAGGTTATTTATGCAATGCGCTTCATTTTCGGATCATTTCCAGTTTTGCGAGATCCATACCTTCCCACTTCTAATTATTAATGGGTGAGTAGATGAGTAAAGCTAATCTTCTCATTTTGAGTCATGCCACATGAAGGTCTCCAAACTTTCCCATGAGGGGAGAGGGAAGGTGGGGGAAGAAGGGGAGGGAATGGGAACGGCTATGGTGGCACACAATCCACACCACCACCCCAAACCAGGGGACCAACTACAAGAACGTGAGCAAAGAGAGACAGCGGGCGTTAGGATATGGAAATAATAATAATACGGTACGATTTTTCAGGGCTCCATGAGGGAGGGAGGGGGGAAAGAGGAGCTGATACCAGGGGCAGACTCTAACAGAATGAAAATATTTTGAAAATGATGAAGGCAACATATGTACAAAGGTGCTTGATACAATCGATGCATGGGTTGTTGTAAGAGCTGTCAGAGCCCCCAATAAAATTATTTATAAAAAAACAAAAGTGCTAAATGATCCACATCATGCAGGGTGATTGACTGTGAGGAGGCCATCTCCTCTCCAGTTTAATGTGAGTCTTTCACCTTAAGTGGCTCACCTGCCAGTGCCCTATCAGGCTTAGACTGACCACCTTTGTGGATAGTGGACAGCTTTCCAAAGCCACCTTTCTCGATTGTCTTAGTCTGGAAGCTCACCCTTCGGTATTTAAAATAGCAGTGACTCAAGCCCAGCATCCCAAAAAGATGGAATCTGACACAATGTAGCAAATGAACAGACAAGTCGTGGTCATAAAACCAACCTAAACTCACTGCCATCCAGTCAATTCTGACTCACAGTGCCCAATAGGTCAGGGTAGAACCACCACTGTGGGTTTCTGAAACAGTAATTCTATGGAAGTAGAAAGTCTTGTGCTTTATCTCCAGAAAAGGGTTGGTGGTTTTGAACTGCTGACCAAGTGGTTAACAACTCAACCTTTAACCCCTGCACCACCAGGGCTAGCTGTTCTTATTGGTAGGTGCTATTCCAGGTGCCAAAATAGAAGCCGTCTATACCATTTTCTAGACTCTAGTCTCTAGAGGAGTAGAGCCCATCAGCCCTTTCTTGAGCAGAGTTACTCGGTGGATTCAAAATGCTGACCTTTACGTTAGCACTGGGATGCTTCCCATTTCACCACCAAGGAGCCTTCAAATGATCTGTATTCGTGGGCTTCCTTATGAAACGTCCAACACTTTGAAAGAGCAGACTCTACACTCTCAGACAAATTGTAGCCAAAGCCTCCTGTGACAAAAGGTGGATTGTCCAGAAGAAATGAAAATAACGTTGCTCTAGAAATGTGGGGCAAGAAATGCCCCAGGGAGGTTGAGAGTGGATTTAAATTAGGGAAACTGCGTGAGAAACACCAGCTGTCAGGGATCATCAACTTTGACTTTTACTACACGCGTTCTCCAGAAGGTGGTGCTTGTCAGTCACTCCTGGGTGCTTGTAAAAAAGTTGATCCTGAGTCTTGGTTGAGTTCACCCTCTTCTCTCACTAGAAGCTAGCTGAATGCCACAGCCTTGTAAGTTTGACAACAAGGCAATGATGGCTTCCAACGTCCACAACTCCCATGGGATATACATTAGGAGATTGTGTTCTGGATGTTTGAGAAGATCTGGGTTTGGCCTGGGATGAATTTGTCATCCCCAAAAGAAAACTTTGAAAGAGACAGCTCCCCAAAGCATACATTCTAAGTTAGGAGTTAAGTCATCATCTGTCCTAAATATTCTTCACAAAATCCCCTAAGAGACATGTGGATTGGTTCAGGCAATCTTCAATTCCCTACATGTGCTTACCAAGGGGGAGGGGCCATCGCTTTAATTAGGGTCCAAACTGTGTCCTCTCTCCCCTTCAAAGCATGTGATTTAATCGCTCTTCTTGGTAGAGTCTCTGAAAGGATTAACATTCAAGGTTACTAGCCCCAAATCCAAGTGGATCCAGAGATGAAAGGCCAGACAATGTCAGTTTAAAAAAAAAAAGCCGCTGAAGAAGGTTAAGGAGCATATGTTTTACTCAGTTTTACTCTGACATACACGGAATTGACATTGGACGGGTTCAACTAGAAGGCAACTATCTGTTTGGTTTTGTGGTGGTGGTGGTTTGGTGGTTGTAATGCCCGTTTCATGAAGGAGGGAGTCTAAGAATGGCAAGGTTCAGCGATGTGCTCATGTCTCTTTAAGAAACTTAGTGATGTGCTCACCCTCCGACACTCCCCCTCCTGCTTTCCTGAAGGAAGTAGCAAAAGTATCAAAATTCCAACCCCATTTCTTCATTTCTTTTTTCAGAAAAAGAAAGTATTTCATGGCTCAATTTCTTTCTACGTCACCTCAAAACAACCCTGAATATGACTGAATCTTCATTCAGTACTATTAGTGTGATTCTAATCATTTAACTAGTTGTTTGACCAAATATTTCTGTTTTGATTGATTATGTTGGCATCATCCAGACATAGTTCAAATAACAGCACACTCCCATGACCAAGATCCTGTAAATATTCTGGCACCTCCCACATCACCAATGAAACTGCTCAGCAGCATAAAAGGGGAAAGAATGGAAAACACATGTCTGAGGTCTCTCCGTAAAATCTATGGCCACTTAGGAAATGATTTGCATTATATGTGCCCCTAAGCATTCGGCCAGTAGAGTAACGCGGGAACCCAGCCACGAGAAATGAAGAAACATGCTGGGAAGAAACACTTCCAAAGAACAGAGGGTCCCCATTCTTCTTTCTCAATCAAAGTAATTCAAAGACAAAGCCAAGGGAAAAGTTCTCAAATGGAACAAACACAATAGAGAATTATTTTCTATGTCTAATGTAGTTCCTGATGCTTTAGGTGATGGTAACAATAAAATCAGAATATATTCTGGGGAAACCTACAGACTCATAATTGTTGCAAAGTAAATTTTAGCAATTTGGCCTAAGCCCCAAGGGGCAAGTACAGCAACGCCAAGGGCAAAAGCAATCAAATGATACTTAAGACCCCAACCAAGCATCTGAGGGTTAAAAACAATCAGGGTTCATATTTTTTCCCCAACTTATCCTTTGACCATTTTGCTTCTCCTATGGCAGAGAACTTTTATAAGGGGATTTTTTTTTCCCACAGGAAAATAGTAAAAATGGAACTCACTGCTCCGTGAGAGCAGCAGGGATCAGGAGCCTCCATGAGTGGGTTTACACGGAGGGCAAGATTCTTGCCATGAAATGACAGGGATACGGTGGCGAAAAGGATCAGGAATATAAATAGCAAAAAGAGGAGGATCCAGTTTGGAGTATAATAAGAAACGACTTCAGGTCTAAGAACGATAGAAAATGGGCAAATAGGAGAAAGCTTAATCATCAATGAATCAAGTCCTTGGAAACACTGACCATCTTGAGAAAAACCGTTGTTGCTGCCATTGTTGCTGTGAAGGGTATGTTCTTACTGGAACATCGGTCACGAACTGTGGAACATTGGTCACTACTTGGTAATGGTGGTGGTGGTAAGGACTGACACTGCACGGACTTCAGACGAAGATACATGTCAACCAGTTGCCATCAAGTCGACGACAGTTCATTGTGACCCGGTGTGTTTTTGATGGCTGGCTTTTTAGAAGAAGACCACAAGGTTCTCTTGCAAAGTGTCTCTAGAAACTCCAACCTCCAGCCTCTCATTAGCAGTGAAGCACTTCGATCGTCTGACCCACCCTGGGACGACAACATAAACTATACTACTCTAAAATGGTCTGTGGAACTTCAAGGTCAAATTTTGATGCTTCATAGGAGTGAGTTAGGCTTTTAATCACATCTACATTTGGGATGAATTTTCTTCACATTTTCCACTCTGAAACCAAGCTCACCTGATTATTCATGTCTGTGTGGGTGTGGAACAGAGCAGATGACCATAGATTTCCCATTATCCTGTGGGAGACAGGCTCTGTGTTGCTATGCCTATATAAGGGCTTTGGATGTTTTCTTTCCTTAAATTTATCAGATCCAAAGATTCTTTGTTTTCATGACTTCTTGCTTCTTTAAAAAGCTCAGGGATCATCAGGTGAAATTTTCAGAGCTTAATCCAATGGAAATAAAGGAAGACCTTTATTGGAGAGCAATTTTTTATACCTTTCTCATTTAGAGAAAGAGGTTTTCAGACTGGTGTGGCCAGCTGTCCAGAAAATATCCTGTCTGCAGGGCATTCACGCTTAATTATCAGAAATGGGTTTTAATTAGTTGCCACTTTACCATAATTCCATTAAGTCATGTTATTTGCTAGGTAGCAGGTGCCATTCACTCACTGCTCTCGGGCCAGAAGCTGCGTGGCTCAGGTTAAACTCTACGCAGACTCACTGTGTGTGTGGTGTTTCCGTTATGATCAATGTTCTGGAACTGCTGCCAAGTTAGAAACCAGTTCCACTTGGGGATTATCCAGTAAGTTGATAATCCTGAATGTCAGATATGATTGTCCTGAATTTCAGGATGGCATCATAATCTAAAGAAATATTTCCCATCCATAACATGAAGAATGTATCTGGGCGATGTCATGTGACAGCCTCATTTGTAAATAACTTGTAAATAATTTGTAAATAACCAGTATTCGGTGGCTTCCAGCACACACTAGTATACATTCCAATCTGTCTCTTTGAAGGACATGTCCCCCATTCCAGGATTTCCAAGAATTCCCCCGGGTGCTTATATGTATCCAAATCAATGGACTTGAAAATGCTTCTGAAACACAATTCCCACAGAAACTACCTGGATGTCAGATATAAGTGCCCTGGGTTGATTTGTGCTGTGCCCCCCATCCCCCCCACAAATCTAATCAGGTTCTACTACCTCTAAATATAATCCTGTTTGGAAACAGTCTTTGAAGACACTATCCGTTGAATTAACATGAGGTTATACTGCAGTAGGGGCAAACACTGCCCACTAGGATTGATGCCCTTAGAAAAGAAAAGAAGATAAGCAGACACAGTGGGGAGATGGTCATGTGAAGACAGACGCAGAGATCTGTAGGATCGCACCTACAAGCCAAGGAACATGATTGCTTAGGTCTGAACCTTATAGTTTAGTCACTTCCATTAGTGTGAAACAGCAAGATTAGAAATTTCGTACAAGGGAAGTCCATTCCAAGATAGCCTCTGCTCCAGGAGTGTCTGCATTGATAGAAGCATTTTCCTACAAACAGGAGCAAAAGTAGGTCAAGTCCTGGGATTCCACTTTTCATCTTTTGGGTTAGACTACTGACCCCATTGTACTGCATCCATCAAGATAAGTTCGTCTCTGGAGATTTGTTATCTTTCTTAGCCAATGGGTATATCACCCTAAAAGGTCACAGTCACTTGGAGACTTGAGCAGACATTTGAGAAAGCCTGGACTCTTTTGCAAATCTGCCCATACTCTAACCATTTTGGAGAGAAAAAAAAAATCCCTCTAATGAGATACTTTACTACCCTAACTCTAGCACAGTGGCAAAGTGTGAAACTCAGAATGAAAGGAACTCTATATTAAAATATTGATATTAAGGAACTCTGTTGCATGTCAGACTGTTACCTGCAAGGTCCACAGTTCAAACCTACCAGCTACTCAACTGGAACCAGAAAAAACTATCTGCTTTGGGAAACATTTTTAGTCACAGAAACCCAACAGAGGGTCACCATGTGTCAGAATCAACTAAATGACAGTGGATTTAAGGAGTGCTTTCATTGTGGTAGTTTTCATATTAGCATATTAACCTCATGCCAGGCGTGTGTTTGATGGAGTTTCCAAAGAACCTCTTTAGTGTCTGGTTCCTTATCTATTCACTAAAAACAGTGGAGTGAGGATAATCTTTTGTTAATGAAATTCAAATGAGCTAATTACACAGAGATGTCAGAGCAGGATTTGGCACAGAGGAAGTATGCAGCCAAAGACAGGCTCCTATAAACATGTGTTTTATCCTGGAATCTGTGCTGTAAGTGGAAGGTGTGGTACACCAGCATCAGTGGGGCCCATGAAAGCATCAGACACAGGGACTCACCTGGACTGTTACCATAAGTAATAGAATCCCAACCACAATTGCCAGGCGGGGTCCTTCTCTTCCAGATATGTGTCTATAATAATTCTTGGCATATTCTCTAAAGGAGGTCTTGATGAAGATAATGCAATTATTACCTGGAAATTGTGAACCCTTCCAATGGAATGATGATTACATGCAACTAACTACATAGTTAACTCAGGAATAATCAGATACAGTAATCACCCTAGGGACCCATGCCAAGTATCATAGAATGTTAGGCATTGAATCCTGTATCTGTGTGGTGCACAGCACACTCCAAAGGGCACAATAGAGAGAGTTAATGTTGAAACTCCACCAGCTGAACTAGACCCTACCTCAAACACTTCTGGGACCTAAGGATTTAAGATGGAAAACTCATTGTATTTGAAGAAGCAGAATCCAGCTATCCCATAAATATTGAATTGTCAGTGGGCAGACAAGCATTGACCTACTACATCAGTGCCCCTTCTGCTATATTAAGATATACATTATTTGGGCAAACCAATGACTGACATTCTCAGAGAACACCATAAGTTTTCCCTGACAACCAATTCCCATAGTTTGTATAAATGGTGCTCATGTATGAAATAATTTATTCAATAAAATGTGAATAATTTAGGTATTGTGATACATAAGTCATCTACTTTGGACCAATATCCTTTTTTAACCATGTCTTAAAAAGTAGTGCCAGGAGGTAGTCAATGACAACATTAAAAGAAGATTTGTATGGTTCAGGGAGATGATCGATAAGATTCTCTACCATAAATTGAAAAGTAGACCTCTAAAGAGACCCAAGGGCAGAATTAAAAATAGATAAACAAATAAAATACATAGATTCAGGAATGAGTTTTGGTTTGGCATTGAATCTTAGCTCCAATGTAAAAAAAAAATCAGTTCTTACATCATGGTCTTGCTTGACACCCTCAGGAAGGAAACACAGAAGATATGGGTGTTATCACAAAGTGTGGTGAAGAAATTAGATGGTTCCTGGCTGTCTTAAAAGGGTCTTAAAGGCTTGTTCCAAATAAGGAGCCATCTAAGTAAGATGTCAACTAAGCTCACATTGAAGAAGCACTACAACATCAGTGACCAAAGATTGTGAATCATATCACCTGAAGTCAAAAAAGGAAAACCTATCAAAGCCCAAATTGTGAGATTCTTGTTTGCAGAAAGCTAATTATGACAGTGGGGCCCCAAGATATATTTATAAGACCCAGGAAGAAAATAAGCCATTGGTGATTTCCCTCTATACAAAATGGAGGGATAGGAATAAACTGGTTATGAAATAGAGTGCATTAGAGAGACAACTATAGGAGATCCAAATGATAAACCTGGTTTGAAGAGTTAAAACCTTGCCAGTTGATCCTTCCCATAGAAATTGGACCTGATGAAGTTTTCAGCATTTATGTAGTCTTTTTATTTTCTCCATCATTTTGGGCTTTTAGCTCTGATGCATTTTGTCACTGGGGGTCATTCTGCTGAACTTTTGCTATATATATACATACATACGTATGTATGTATGTATGTATAAATTCGGTTTCCCAATATATGAAACCCAGAGCTATGAACCTATAGAGACAGCAAGTATAATAAGAGTTCCTGAACCAGGGGGCCTTGAGAGAGGGTCGTGGGTAAAGTAGAGATTCCATCAGGGGTTCAAGAGGAGAGAGAATGTTTTGAAACTGACAATGGTACCAATTGTTCAATACTGTTTGATGTGATTGAACCATGGAATATCTGGTATCTGTATTACCTCCTGATAAAAATGTTTTTGGGAAAAAAAGATTCACCCTCATCATTAACAATCCCACCTTCCTGATTCTTTTTATCTTTTATCAATTGTTTCTATTTTGCTTTCATTTTTTTAGAATGTGTCAATAAATTTTTAACTTTTATATTATAAATATGTCTTCAAAAATACTATCTCTAAATGAGAAGTTCAATTTTATTTTTTTTGTTGTTTTTTGGGGTTTTTTGAGGGGGGGCATCACTGGTGGGAGTAGGAGGCCCAGCCTTTGCTCCGTGGACCTGGAATTGAACCTCCATCCCAGTGGGCTGTAGTCCCACGCACAACCACTACGCCACTAGGGCTCAGACGGGAAGTTCAATTTTAAAAGCTCAAATGTATATAATTTTACAAAGGAAACAATAAAAATCTCCTCCTTTCTCTTCCCCTACTACTCCTGAGTATTAGGCACTGTTAAGTTGTTGGGTAGATATGATGTTTTCTATTTATGTATAAATACATAAACATGCATACATATAATATATGTATTTTTTCTTTCTGCAGCAGTTATCTCATACTACATTTGTTGGTTTGACATATTTTGGGATAATTTTTTCAAATCCAATACATTTAGATTCTATTTATAATAATTTATTAATTAGCTCCTGAGTTTCAAATATGGCAGACATATTTATCATGGTCTTTGATGTAGTTTTACTATGTGTACAACGTTTTAAGTTTAAGCTAAAACATTAGCCATTAAAGATATCTAGGTTTTAACTTTTTACTTCCAGGTTTCTTGGAACGATGTGTTTGGATGACCCAAACCATTTGCGTCTATCTGTCATGGAACCAAAAGAGTGGTGGTTCAAGTGCATGCAGAGACGATGCAGAAGACAGGATGGGTGAGCTATAACCAAGACAACTCTGTGGAGCCGTTCTAGTCTGCTCCTCCACGGAGTTGCTATGAGTCAGAATCAATTTCCTTTCTCTTTCTTTCTTTTTTTTATTGAATGCATCTACCCATGGATCTAGAAACCCTGGTGGTGTGGTACATTATGGCTTGGGTTGCTAGCCAGAACATCAGCATTTCAAAGCCATCAGCCCCTCCGTGAGAGAGTTGATGGGGTTTTCTTACTCCTGGAAGGAGTTACAGTCTTAGACAGACGTCTTACAGTCTCACCATTAGTCAGAATCAAGCCTCGGGCAGTGAGTTTGGTTGCGTTTTTATTTCTCATCGATCACTGTTACTACAGAATTGTGCAGACTCTACCTCTGTTGACTTTAACTCTCCCCTTCTTTCCAGTGTCTTCCCATCTCTATCATCTGGGGCTGACCTCTCTCTGCTTGTGTATTGCCTCCCCCTTCACACACATGAACTTGGGTTTACCCTCTGGCCAATCCTTTGTCCACCCCTCTGTTTTCACCCCCAATGACCATCAAAGGATATTTCCTCTACTGTCAAAAACATTCCCTGCCTTATAATAAAAGGAACTTCATTCCTTTTTGTGTTTGAAGAATTTCACTAAGCAAAATGTCCTCCAGGTTTAATGTTATTAAGGCATTTCACAAATTGATTGTTACAGAATCAACAATCAATGAAAAAAATATTTTTACCATTGAAGGGTGTTTTTAAAACAGTCACATAGGTTCTAAATTATTTGAATATCATTTATTATTTGTATTATGAATTGCTATAATTATTTGTAAGCACATATTGCACAACTCCCTGGCCTGGGGAGCATATCTAAGCTTACATTTAATTATTATCTTGAAATTTCATGGTATTCTAGGTGACAACAAAAGCTAAGAGTCTAGATATAATTAAAGTATATAATTAATATTGCCTGTTTAATGTTATCATACATAATATCCCTCAAATCTAATACATAATTATTAAAATCTCCAAGATTATTAAAATTTACTCACATCTGTTGGGACATTTTGGGAATTACCTCATGTCATGGTTCCTTATCATTCACATGCCATTAAATTTATTGCTTTCATGCATCAATGCTCCAAAAGAATAAAGCAATGTAGTCTCCTTATGGTATTATAAGAGCATAAATGCACAAATGTCCAATTTATAAACCTGGAAGCCGGAAATGCTACATGTTTTCCTGAAAGGTTTACAGAACAAGTACTTTTCTGTAGTTTATATTTTAGGCAAACCCAAGCAGAATGATTTGCATAATGAACTTCTGGAATTAATTTCACAGCTTACATATGCTGACTCTCACTAGAAATAACTTATAAATAGACATATTGATTTAAGTTATTTGATATGCTTCTATGTCATCTTTGATTTCAAAGAACTGTGACACTAACTCATTCTCAAAGACACTCACTTTTTTTTATAAAACAGAAAACATTTTATTTTGCTTTGTACAAGCCAGGAAGGGTATTATGATGTTCTATTGGTTATAAAACCATGGATTTATAAAATTATGACCGCACTGACCAAACATCTAAGAAGATCATCCTTATTATTCTTTACTGCTTTACTCACTGTTAGCTGGGTAATGAACAGAGAAGAGAAGAATTCTAATAAGAGGCTCTTTGATTTTAGACATCTCCCCCATAATAGTGGCAAAACTGACTTGCTATTACATGAATCCCAACTGGATCCATCCACTCCTAAGAGCTGGAACTTTTGCTTGTGGGACTGCAGCAGCTTCAAAATACCAAATAAGTCCTAAAACCTATGGTCATTCTTTGCTTCTTAGATGAATTCATGATAAAGATTCTAAAGAAAAGGTTGCTTATAAATGACAGAATACAAAATGGAGGATATGGCTGAAACACACCACCACCACCACCACCACCACCACCCCCCGAGTTTGTGAATCTGCTGTGAGCCATGCAATGCAAATTATCAGTGCATTCGCTCCTGTGGTGTGGACACTCTAGATGATAGGAAGAGAGACATAAGCTATAGACCTTAACCAAAAATATCAATTAAGAAAATAATCATGTCTGCCAAATTTTCATGTAGTTCTATATTTTTGTCCAGAGTCCCCATATCATACTATTGCCCTTTCCAGTGTTTTCCATATGCTCATTGCCTTTGGGTATTTTGTTTGTTTGTTTTTGTTTTGGGGCATCACTGCCCTCTGGTGGTCGTGGAAGCTACCCAGCCTTGCTGCTGCTGGATTTGAACCGCCAAGCCAGTGGGCCGCAGTCCCTCATTCAACCACTATGCCACCGGGGCTCAGCCCACCTTTTGGTATTCTTAATGCCTGAAATTATCTGCCTTTAGCATTATTGACTTTGGTCTCTTCTCTGATGCCTGCATTTGCTTCTTAGCATCACCTGACGTTGTCTAGCTGCTGATTCTAGTCATGGTGGCTAGTTTTGCAGCTGCTTATTGATAGCCATAGGTCACTATAATCCACATAATCAAATCCGTTTGCATAAATCAACAAACAAGGTTTTCAGTCGTGAATCCCTCAGAAGTGAACCACCTATTCCTTTGTCATAGTCTTGTTTGTAGTCTGGAAACTTCAGTGAAATCTTTTCACTTCAGAAGACTCAGTTGGTATTTGAAATATTGATGTTACAGCTTCCTGCTTCATAATAACATGCAATCCATCACTGTACAAAAAGTGACCCAGGATGGTGAATTTTGAAGGCAAAGGAGTTTTTGTATTTTTTTTTGTACTTCTGTTTACTCTACAACACTGAAGTCATGATTATGTGTCAAATACATGACCATCATAGATTATTTGGGAAACGCTTTAAAGGCGGGCTTCGCTCCTCTGTCAGTTTCTCATACATACTGTGGTGGTTGGAGTGTTACTGTGAGGCTTGAAGCCATGCAACTGATATTTCAAATCCCAGCTGGATCACCTATGGTGAAGAGAGTAGCAGAACAGGAGATATCATCCACTTAGGAAGGATTAGTCACTGAAAAATAATAGCTGAACATTGTATGATATACCAGAAAAAGAACCCTCCAAGTGTAAGATGTGCAAAATATTACAGAATAATACTCTCAAAGATATAGCTCACCATGATGTGGGTAGAAAGAAATTTCTAGACCTTCATTTGCTCATGTGGAATGACTGAAAATGGGAAGAAACAACTGCAAACACCATTCACCACAAGAATGTGGAATGTACAATGTATGACTCTGGAAAAGTGGCAAGTTATTCACAATTAAATGGCATGCATTAGGGTCAATGCTCTAGGCATGTGTGAAGTGAAATGAACATGTATTGAACAACATAAATAAACGCACAATCATATGGTTAGTTACACTGGGAATGAAAAATTGAAGTGAATGATGTCACATTCAGAAAGAGCACTTCAAAAATATATCTGGAAATACAATGCTGTCTGTTCTAAGATAATATTCAGGAGTCAGAAGGAAGACAAGTTAATACAACTATTATTCAAATTTAAGCATCAACCACTAAAGTTAATGATAAAGAAACAGAAGGTTCTCACTAAAGTTCTCTAGTCTGAAATTTATCAAACAGGTAACCAAGCACACTGATAATTACCATTGTTGACATGCTAAAGCTGGACACAAAGAGGGAAGGTAGGTCATTGGAAAATATGACCTATCTAAAAGAAATTAAACTAGAGGTCATGACTAGAGGTCAAACTAGAGGTCTTTGCAAGACCAAAGACATAATAATTGTAAATACATATTTTCAAGAACATAAACGTGCCTATAAATGTGAATTTCATCAAATAAAATACCTGGGAATCAAATTTACTACATATGTGGAAAAAGACAATGGAGAAACCAAATAGAAGTTGATACCTAGTTGTGGAGACTATTAATTACTCAGATGAAAGTTCATATTTGAACTGTGGAAAATTAAACACATCTACAAGGGACCCAACACAACTTGACGATCCCATCTGAAGGTAGAGACCATCTCAAGAACAGATGTGCCACACTAAACACTAAATGACCAGATATCCTGTAGGATTACATCAAGAGTATCATACATAAAGAAAGCAAAGATCATTATTAAACAAGGGGAGAAAGAAAAAAAAGTAATTGGATATCAGAAGAGGTTTTGAAACTTTCTCTTCAATGTGGAGAAGGTAAAAGGACAAAAAAGAATATTTAATAAAAACTGAAAAAATTTCCAAAGAGACACTTCAGAAGACAATGTATTTTACTGAAACGTGCAAAGACCTGGAATTATAACATGCTCCACATAGATCAAGCTGGAAAAACTGAAAAAAATATTCCAGCCTCACATAGAAATATTGCAAGAATCTATGGATAAAGTATTGTAATATACAGGAAGTATCAAAAGAAGATGGAAGGAAGACAAAACAACCTCTCTACCAAAAAGAATGGGTTGGCCCTCAATCATTTCAAGAGATAGCAGATGATCAAGACCCGCTGGTACAGAAGGAAGAAGTCCAAGCTGTATTGACAGCCTTATCAAAAAGCAGGACTCCAAGAACTGCTGGACTATCAAATGAATTATTTCATGTAATAAGAAGTCTCCCAACAAGATAGACTGACACAGGGTGTGCAGCAATGAGTTTAAAAATAACCTTTGTGAGGCTGAAGGAGGACCAGGCAGTTCTTCATTCTGTCGTGCATAGGGTGGCTTTGGGTTTATGCGTCTGAACTGACTCCACACACCTAAGAACAACAGCAATTGCACAATCTGCTGTTTTCCCTCATCTATGCCAAGAAATTTGATAAACAGATACCTGACCAACTGGCTGAAGGAGATTCATGCCCATTCCATACAAAGGTGACCCAACAAAATCTGGAAATTTGTACACACTATCATTAGGATCACACAAAAAAGTAAAATTTTGCTGAAGGTACACCCACCTGGAACCACCAGAAATGTTAGTTATATTCTGAAGAGAACTTCGAATAAGGGATATCCTTAGAGATGTCAGTCACATGGGTCTTGACTACAAGAAGATATTAGCAAAAAGATATTTACTTGTGTTTTATTGACTACTAAAACCACCCGATTGTGTACAATCCATAACAAACTATGGATGAAATTGGGAAGAAGGGCATCTCAGAGCTCGTCACTTTGTTTTTGTGTAGACTTTACATAGACCAAGAGGCATGTGACCCAGTTTGGGTCAATGAGGTGGAAAGGTGAGTCAGCTAGGAGGCTATTTGCGAAATACTTTCTCTCTTGACAGAGAGGGTTGCATTAAAAGAAGGGCTTCATGCCCTTTCTTCCTGACTGTTATGTGAGAACATGATAATTTGAACTGTTGCAGCCATCTTGTTCTGTGAGAGTCAAAAGAATGCAGAAATGCTCATTTGAGTGTTTATAGCATTATGAATATATTTTTGAGCCAGTTACTTAAATCAGCCAGTTACTTAAAAAACATTTACAGACATCAATGATGATAAAAATATCTAGCTTATTTAAGATATTAGTTGCAGGTGTCACTTTGAGGAGGACTAGGGTGTACCTGATTGAAGGCATATTTTTAATTCGTTCATATGCCTGTGAAAGATAGACCAGTGAAGAAGGAAGACCGAGGGGAAAAAATTCAGCAGATTTGCATTGTGGTATTGAGCACAAATATAGAATATACCATGGGCTGCTGAAAGGTCAAACAAATTTGTTTTGGTAAGAGTACAATAGAATTCTTTTTGGAAACAAAGATGGCAAGACCTGGTCTCATGTACTGTGGACATGCTATTAGAAGTCACCAGTCTCTGGAGAAGTGCATCATGTTTCTGGGTAAAGTGGAGTGTCAGAGGAAAGAAAGAAGATTCTCAATAAAGTAGCTTGACACAGGGTCTGAAATATAAAAGGCCTTAAAAATAACATTTGTGAGGGTGAAGCAGGACCAGGCAGGATTTCATTCTGGCATGCTTAGGGTGACTTTGAGTTTATGAGCCTGAATTGTTTCCACACACCTAAGAACAGCAACAATTGCAGATTCTGTTGCTTTAAGTAAAAGTAGTTTTATTGGGAATAAGCATCAGAGCAAAATATATGTTATATTTCTAATTTTTTTCTGATATGTGTGCATACAGAGCTAGCTCATATTTTAATGTAGCTGTCATATTCATTTTCATTTCATTTTATAGTCTACTTTTTGTTTATAATTATACTGAATTTTAGACCATCCTTAAACAGTCTATGAAAATATGATTTATCATTTATGGTTAACTTTCATGTCATTTGGGAAAATATACAATTTCTTATATTGCACAATGTTTGACACAAGTTTTCATGGCCTAAAACTTATTATGCATCTTTCAGGGAAAACACAAGCACATAAATTGTTACGGAGGGAAAAATAGACTTTTTAAAAAGATCTCTATTCTTTTTTTCCCATTTAATTTAGTTGCTTATTTATTGTGATTTAGAGTTTTAACTCCTATTATTTTAAAATTTTATTGACACACGATCCACATATCATATAATACAAAAGTTCAGGAATATCAAGAAGAGTTGTATAAAAATGACCACAATCAACTTTAGAACATTTTCTTTGTTCTTGTACTCATTATTCGCTTCACAATTTCCCCTGCCATAATCCCAAGAAATCATTATTCCAGTTACTATAGCTATAGAATAAATTCTTATTTTTCCCAACAGTTTTATTGGCATGTACTTTGCATATTATACAATTCAATAGTTCTTTCACATCAAGAAGAGTTGTACAATCACCCTCAGAGTAAGTTTTAGAACATTTTCTTCAATTTTGTACTCATCATTATTAGCTAAGTGACTAGATCTATTTACACAAACAATTATGGTTGGTGATAAGGCAAATCTTCCAATAATATTCATTCACAAGGGCAGAACCACAGCCACTTTATTAATATAGATCATAATAAAGGAAGAAGGGCATTAAAATAGCAAGTTTATAGTTGTCAAGGCCCACCATTCATTGAACACTCTTTGAAGTAAGAGCTCCAAAGCAAAGTCCAATGTCTACCAATTCTATACCCTTGAGATGACAGTCATCTGCTTCTTCTTACGTGAGGGAGTTTAAGCTTTATGTCCAAGGGGTACAGATGAATTGGAGGTAAAGCCCAGTTCACTTAGAGTGTTTTCCACACAGAATTCTTCATAGGTTTGGTCTATGAAGGATGCTGTACCTTGAAAGAACAGAGTCTAAAATCCCAGCCTGGCTCACTAAGTGCTGGATAGAAAATTGGTAAAAAGTGTCCAACTGGGACCATAATGCAATGCATATCCTCCTTTCAGATTCTACATAATAATTGCTAAACATTTAGAGTGGGTGGGGAGGGAGACTTTTGATGGAAATAGAATATATATTTTGTTTAGAAGCATGGGGGAGTTAGATCAAATAGAGTGCCGAGTAGTGTGCTATTTCCCAAATTTAGCTGCAAATAGTTCTAAAACTCCAAAGAGAAGAAGAGTGTTTTGAATAACTGTTTTAAAATTCTTTTCTTCAGAGAAACAACCAGAGCACTCAACCTATCCTCCTGGCTTTGGGGTCTACACTTATTTCACTCTTTATGAAGCAAAGGGTATGCATGAGCTTGTGTATATGGAACACTAAGTTTCTTACTTTTTCTGGGATTTTTACTGAGGGAACACACAACATTAATTTAAATTTCTCCCCAAACTGCCTTATATGTTTCCTCCTATAAAAGGCAGCAACAGTAGAAGAAAGTAATGAGGGAAAAAACTTCTGTAGCTCATTAACTCCATATGTCCAGGTCCCCAAGTCTAGATGCTCTATATCTGCAGGATATCATAGCAGTCACACGCTGGAGTCCGCCTGTCTTTAGTAAAAGCCTCTCTAGTAAAGGAATACACCCTTGTTGTTTAGAGGGTCAACAGTTCAAACAATCACTTCCCCCCTGAGGGCAAAAAATGAAGCTTTCTGCTCCCATAAGGACTTACAACCTCAGAAATCCACCAGGGTATCTCTCCTCTGTCCATAGAGTCGTTGTAATTCAGAATTAACTTGATAACAGTGGGGTTGTTTTGTCTTGCCTTATAGTTATCAGCCTAAGGAATGAATGCTTGTAGGCAACACTGGCTTTATGCCTGTTTTTCTTCTGTTGCCTTGCATAGACATACCATTTTCTGTCCAGTAAGCTCCAACTCCTGTCTGACAAAGGAGTGTTGCGTACCATAGGCTTCCATGAAGGACATTTTGGAGAGTGAGCTTTGGTGGCATAATGGGTTATGCACTGAAGTACTAATCACCCAGTCCTTGGTTCAAATGTACCAGCCAATCTGAGAGGTAAAGGTGAGACTTTCAACTCTTGTGAAAAATTAAGGTCTCCAAAACCCACAGGAGCAGTAACCCTGTCTTGTAAGGTCACTGTGTCTTGGAATCAAACTCAGAGGCAGTGAGATTGATATTTGGTTTGGTGAATTTTGGAACTAAAATGCCAGACCTTTCTTCTGAGGTTCTTGTGGGTAGGCCAACATTTTGGTTAGCAGCTGAGAGCCATAACAATTGGCATTCCTCAAAGACCATTACGTATTCTGATATAGTGATCCACATAACTGTACTGAGGTATGTCTTAAGATAGTCTCTCTTCTTTTGGAATTGAAACACATTTAATCAGTTCTAGAAAAACGAAAAGAATGTAGCAGAACTCCAAAGACCCTATTTGGTCATCTTTATTTTACAGAGGTCGACATGGAGGCAAAGAAGGGTAAAAGTGGAAGTGGCCTTATTAATAAGTAGTACAGCAGGGATGCTAACTCTGGAGTCCTCACCATTAGGCCAGAATTTGCTGAACATTCTGGTCTTATAGCATTCTCTCAGTAACTGCGTTCTCATTACTGTAAGGCCACAAGAAACACCAAAAGAAAAACCCTTATTAAGTAGATCAATGGAAACAAACTCAGCGTTCAATGTTCCAACAACTTAGAAGCCATGAGAAGAAACTAACACACACACACACACACACACACACATACATCCAGCAGAAACATTCTTGTGCATTCTTATATAATCCCTAATGCGATGTGTGCACCTGTTGAACACTGTATGACTTCTTAAACCTTAGAATCCAATGATGTACCCTCACCCCTTTCCTGATCCACATTTAACGTTTGCTTTTTATTACAGCAACTGCTTAAAGCCCAGCTTCATAATGGCAAGCACTATTGAAAGGAATGCAGCATGCTCTCACATTTGAACTGTAAACCAAACATCCAGCAAGCAGTTCTCACGGTGCCTGGCAGAAGTCAATCATTACCATGGCTCCCTCTAAAATTTCACAGATTCCAGGTGACACCTATGAATTCTCTACAGCACCCTGAGAAATTTCGGGATTGAAACATCAAACAATATCGGTTAGTGCAAATGGTTAATGGGCTTGGTTGCTATTCAAAAATTTCGTGGTTTCAGTTGACCCTGAGGGACCTTAGAAGAAAGACCAGGCAGCGTCTTCTGAAAGATCAGTCTTGGGAACACATTTCTCCTCTGACCCACATCACATCCCCATAGACCAGAATCAACTTCACAGCAATGATTGAGTTCAGCCTCTTGAATTCAGACTCCAGTAAAGTAGGAGGGCCGCTTTCCACGCAAACAATGCCTGTTGAACAATTATATTCAAAGTTTCCCACTTCATTATTCAGGACCTTATATGCATTTACTTGAAAATTCTTGCACTTGTCTTATCTTAATGTTCCTTTGAGAAAAGGATTGCCGGTCCCCAGAAAAGAAAGAAGAGGAAGTCTTTTTGGTCTTACCCACTTTAAGATTCTTCTGCTGAATTAAGTGATTTCTAAAGTTCTTTCTAAACTTTAATCACTAGAATTTATATATTTATGACTGTTCTCTGGGCAGAACTTTTCTTTTGAAATGAAGGCTTTTTTTTCTCCTGAGTTTCTTTAAGCACCAGTAGTAAACAGATTCAAATGTGTTGAATTGGCGTTCTGGGGCTGATTCCCACTATACACAGGTGTGTCTTACTGGGGTTATGTTGCCTTACTTTCTGATCCTTAGCCTCCAAATCTAAATGAAGCATGTGGGGAAGGTGGAGCAGTTAGCAGGTGTCAGACCCATAGCAACTGGTGTGGGCTCAGTTCGGACTCATGACAACTCAGTGGATGTCAAAGCAGAACTGTGTCCCAGCGGGCTTACAGTGCTTGGTTATTTGGAAGGTGGGATGAGGTGAGGTAGGATGTAAGTCATCAGGTTTCTCAGGAGAGCTTTGGCTGGAGGTGAGCACCCAGCCTTGCGGTTCACTACTAGGCATGATGATTGTTTGTACACACAGGTGTGCCAGTATGTGCCATAAAAACAGACAAACAAAAAGTTCACTGCCCTCAGACCAAGTCAAACTCATAGAGTTTCCAAGGTTGTCACTCTTTGTGTGTGTGTGTGTGTGTGTGTGTGTGTGTGGGCATCACTGCCTCTGGTGGTCATGGATGCCACTCAGCCGCCGCTGGATTTGAACCCCCAAGCCCGTGGGCTGCAGTTCCGCACGCAACCACTTACACCACCAAGGCTCTGTCACTCTTTATGGGAGCAGAAAACCTCATCTTTCTCTCGCAACTGGCGGCCTCTCAATTAGGAGCCCAATGTATAACACCTGCACCACCAGGGCTATACGGTATGTGCCACAGCCTTCCTTAATGTGTGACACATTCTTTTTCTTCATTAAAACACGATGAGCCTGGGTTTATTTCAAAGGAGCAGTAGCAGATCTTCAGATTATGTCACCACCAGATTGAAGTGATAACTATGTTTTTAGAGGGAAAAATGTCTTTTATGGCTGGCTAGTCTATAATTCCTATGCCAATTTCCTCCCATCTATAAAAAATCTAATGCTAGGGTATCTACATAAATACATTTTAATTGAATGCTGAGTTGATTGAGTTACACATTGGACTGCAGCTCCACAGGAGAAAGACTAGGCTTTCCACTCCACTCACAGCTACAGTCTGGGAAATCCACAGGAGACTGTTCACTCACTATTGACACAATGACAGTAGGAAATTGATTAAATAACCTTTTAGTGCAATATATCTTTAATTGTCCTTAATCATCCCGGGTATCAGGCTGTTTTGAGCACTTGGGGACCACCAAACTTGTGAAGAGTTTAAATATACATTTTCAACAAATCTAGGCACATATCCTAATACTTCAAGCAAATTCATCAATATCAAAGCTACAGAGATTTACAGCTATCTTATCCAGCTTCTTCCACTTCCAAGAACAACAGCAACAACAGATGAAAACATGACATGGTTTAGAGATTGTACACTAGTCCTCCACGTAAAATTCATAGAGATTAGACAAAGTATGTGTAAGGAGAGGAGGAAGTAGGAAGGAAAATATTTTCTATTGTTGCAATGATTCACTGAAAATGTGGCTACAGATGCCATTTACTACATTGCACAATTGCTTCTTAACTGTGTTAGGCAGGGTTTTCTAGAGAAACAAAGCAGACACTTAAGACTATACGTAGAGTGGTTTATACAGCAAGAAAGAACATAACAGCTAATTAGTCCACACAGCAGTACAGAGGGCTCAGTGCAACTCATTTCTGTGGGACAGTTAATAGACTGGAAGTCCTTTAACTCATGTGGGTTCCCAGGTTCAAGGTCAAGGAAGCTGGCAGCAGAATCCTTCCTCAGGCAAGGCAAGCTGAGTCTGCCCACAGGCAGCAAGCAGTTGGGTGGGTCACCAATAATCAGTAGCTCAGGAGTCTTGGATGGGCTATCAAATGCCAGCAATGCAAGGCTATAGGACCACTGGCCTCAATCTCAAGCAATGTGCACACCACCAGGTTACCAAAGCGGGTCGCCAGGGAGTCTCAAGCTTTAACTACATGACCCATAGGTTGGTGTGACCCACAGGTAGTGTGGTTATTAGGTGGAGGCAGAGAACAAGCTAAAACAGCAGCACGCTCCAGAATGCTCTGATAACCAGAGAGGAAGAGGGGCACAGGGGGGAAGGGCAGCGCAGCAGCTTGCAGAACCCTTTATCTCTTTGCCTTCCAATCAAACTGCAACCTGACTAATTCCACCTGCTCCCATGGGCCAGTTTGACACAATTTATCCTATCACATTAACATTAAAGGATTTTTTCTCTGTTCTTGGTGTAATGATAAAAAATGTTGTGCTTTCCTGATATACATTTTATTCTTACCTTTTTTGCTGTATTTACTAGAAAATTCATAAACAGTTTTAGCAAATATTCAGGGTTGTGTGCTTCACATTTTCTATGCTATCAACACTTCTGATTTCTATAAATTTCCTTCCTCTTATTTTCTTCATTTTTCTTAACAATATTTCTTTTCTTGTGCCTTGGTGTTGTATACTGAATACACTCCTATAAAATTCACCAGAACCTTTATAGCGCAAGAAGTTCTATGAATAAATGTTGTTTTTCATGGAGTGGTGTAATTTGCAAGCTTAATTGATAACCAAAAGACTGATGGTTCAGATCTACTTAGAAATGGCTCAGAAGGAAGTCTCAGGATCTGGGGATGGTGACACTCACGCTCTATCTCATAATGTTGGTATATACAATGCTATAGTGGATGTTTTGTTCTTAGTGGGATCCATGGCTGGTGTAAGTGTAACTTGACCTTGGTTACTACTGAAAGGTTGAAGGCTAAAAAGTATTCAGAGGGATGTAGGAAGAAATGTCATGATAAAATACTTAAAAATCAACAATGTCATGATAAAATACTTAAAAATCAGCAATGGATTTCAGTTCTATTTTGCTACTCATGAGGTCCCTCCATACTGCTTGATAGCAACTGGTTGCTGCATATAAAACATCTCCAAGCAAATATGAAACTCTTGGTCAGATTCTCTATTAGGACCAACCCACATCCATAAAGTTGATTCAGATTCATGACCGGCTGAGCCCTGGTGGTGTAAGTGGTTGAGTGCAGACTGTGGCCTGCAGACTTGGCGGTTCAAATCCAGCGGCAGCTCTCAGGAGCAGCACTGGGTAGCACCCATGATCACCAGATGTAGTGATGCCAAAAACAAAACAAAACAAAAAACAGATTTATGGCAACACTGCATAGCAGATAAGAGTTCTACCCTGCTAACCTTATGTGAACAGACAGCCTCCTATTTCTCCTATGTAATGGTTGGTGGGTTCAGATAGATGCTTTTTCAGTTATCAGCCCAATGTGATACCAACTTCCAGATGTTAGAAAAAAGGTAAATGGAAAAGAAAGGAATGAAAGCATCTATTCAAATTCCAAACTCACTGCCATCAGGTAAAGTGAGCCTCATAAAAATCCAATAGGACAAAATAAAACCCCCCTTTGAGTTTCAAAGGTTATACATATTCACAAGAACAGAAAGCCTCATCTTTCTGCAATGGTGTGGTGGATGGGTTCCAACTGTGGTTAGCAGCCTAACAGGTAACCTACTGTGCCACCATGTCACCTCTACAAAGATCAGGAGAAAGCAAAACCAATTAAAAAGATATCAAATAGCTTTTGTCAATACAAAAGGTAACTATACACATGGAATACACAGAAATTAAATTAACTGCACCTGCAGGAAGAAATGATGGAGATGAAGCTCAAGGTCAGTTGTAAAAACCAGGTCAGGGGATAAATGTGGAGCAGACAATCAATCACTCATGTGTAAGTTCAGGTTAATGATAAAGCAAATTAAAACAATTTCATGAAAGTAAAAAAAAAAAAAGAATAGTGAGTCTACTCCACCAGCATTTCAAGAACAGACTTCATACATTGGCCTCTAATGATAGAAAACCCGAAGAGCTATGGAGGGACATAAGCCATCATTCATGAAGAAAGTGAAAGTCATTAAAAGGACAGGAAGTAAATAAACAAAGAAAAGATCAACGTGGATGTCAGAAGAGACTCTTAAACTTGTTGTTAAGGATGGACTAGCTAAAGCAAATGGAAGAAACAAAGAAGTCAAAAAGCTGAATAGAAAATTTCAAACAACAGCTCAAAGTCAAATGAAAATGTACAAATACCTGGAATTAGAAAGGGAAGAATATGTTCAGCCCATCTTAAACGGAAAGAACTGAAGATGAAATTTAAGCCTCAGGTGGTAATTTTGAAAGATGCCATGGGCAAAATATTGAGTGATGCAGGAAGCAGCAAAAGAGGATATGAAGACTACACAGAATCACTCTTCCAAAAATAATTAGAGACATTTCACCATTTCAGAGGGCAACAGGTGACCAAGTATTCCCTTGCTGCATCATTTCAAGTTGAGAAAGGTATGCATCCGGGGAGTGTCCTCTTCTCCTCTCACAATACTCTTTCAATCTGTATGCAGAACATCCATTGAGAGAAGCTGGCTTTGATGAAAAAAAATGTAACGTCAGAATTGGGGGAAGGCTTACTAACAACCTGAAATATGCAGATGACACAATCTTGTTTGCTAGACACAATCTTGAAGCACTTGAAGAAGATCAAGTACTGCAACCTCCAATACAGATTATAATCCAATGTAAAGAAGACCAAACTCCTCACAACTGGACAAATAACATCATGGCCGATGACGGAAAGCTTGAAGTGGTCAAGGATTCTGTCAAGGTATTAAAAGACATTTTGTGTGGGGTAAATCTGTTGCACAAACCCTCTTTTGAATATTGGAAAACGAAGATGTTACTTTGAAGACTAAGGTGCCCCTAACTTAAACCATGGTATTTTTAATTGCCTCAAATGCCTGTGAAAGTTGGACATTGAATAAAGAATATCAAAGGAGAATTGATGCACTTGAATTTTGATGCTGACAAAAAATATTGAAAAAACCAGGGTCAGCTAGACAGACAAAGAGATCTATCTTGGGGGAGGTATGGCTAGAGTCCTCACAGTCAAGGATGGGTAGATTTCATGTTACGTCCTTTGGAAGTGTGGTGAGGAAAGACTAGTCCCTAGAGAAGGGTTCCTGTTTGTTAAAATAGAAGGACATCAAAAAAGAGGAAGACATTCAAGAGGACGATTGACACGGTGGCTGCAACTGTGGACCGGAAACTTAGACCCAATTTTGAGGATGGTAGAGGTCAGAGGAGTATTCTGTTCTCTTGTGCATAAGGTTGCTGTGGGTCAGAACTGACATGTCAGTTGGTATCTGACCCAACAACTAACAATCTCTCACTAGCTGTGAAGTGACAAAAAGTAAGAAGACTTTACTGGAAGGCAGAAGGGGTAATTGGGTGCAAAGGCCATCTTGAAAGGGCTGCGATCTTGGATTGTATCTCAGCCACTCCAGAGAAAACTCACGGAGAGAAACTTGGGGCAAATAAACAGTGGAATTTTTCTTGTCTTCTCATTTACCAGCAATCAAACTCAACAGGGTTCTGGCGGGCCTGGGAGCTCATTGATTTTGCCTCCATCAACGGTCTCTGACTGGGGACAGTGGATGGGTAAAGAAGGCTGTTGAGTGTCATTTGGAATGGAAATGGGAGGTCTCCAACATATTTAGTAACTGTTGTAAGAGAAATACTTGATATAAAAAAGATTCAGCTATTGACTAAGGAAAATTATATTCATATATGAAAGCTGCTGCCCCTCTAGGAGTCTGTAGGAGCATCAAGCAATCGATACATTTGAAATCTAACATAAAGTTTGCAAGTACCCCTTCCCCAGAGCTGCCTTTCCACTTCTGAAGAATCAGCTGTTGAAATCCAGGATAAGTCACTCTACAGAGATTATAACTGGATTAATGATTCTTTGGGGGTATGGCAGAGTTTGGGGGTTGAGGGGATGGGGGTGGCGATAGAGGATTAATAACAATGAATACAAGAGCGAGGAAAATGTTCTAAAACTGATTGTGGCAATTGTTGAACAACTCTTCTTGATGTGATTGAACTATTGGATTGTATGATATATGAATAATCACATGCCAATAAAACTGTTTTTAAACAAAGAAAGCAAAAGAAAACCCTGTAGAACAAGGGCTTCCTGTGGCACACATGGAGTCACCATTTGCGACATGAACTTCATTGTGTTACTGTGCATGCAAAGTTAGTTAGCGTTTCAAAAAGCAATTTTTAAGAATTCCATGAGTACCTGACAACATGAACTTCATGTGTTTTTTTTTAAATGCAAACACTGAATTTGGTACAAATAATTTCACAATATAAAAAAAAGAAAAATTTAAATAGAAATGATATGCATGCTTTGGCCATCCTTCATTACACATGAAATAAAGAGAAAATGCGGTACTGAAATCGGGGACCTATATGCATGCTTGGTTGTTTTCTCCTGGCAGACACTGAAAGTACATGTTGCGGAAATTATGAAGGAGAGACCAGATATGTTTTGAGCAGTAGACGAGGCACATGAAATACTAGACTAATTTCAGAAATGTGACTATGGACATTTAGAAATCTTCAGGACAGATGCTCTTTTTGGCTGGTATGTTATGTGAAAATAAGAGTTCAATGTGAAATAAGAAACATATGTAAGAACATTTTCAAACTTAGAATAATTATATTCTTTCTCTACCCTCTGTTCAGCATCCCTCACTCCAAACCTAAGTATGCAATTATGATTTTTGTCATTTCCCTCAATCTGCTTTTTTAAAAATTTTGCCATCTAATAGAGAAGAAAAAATTCTTTTTTTCTTCAAGAAAATGAAAGAAAAAAAGGAGGGAGGGAGGGAAGAGAGGGAATTAAGCAGTGGAAAGGAAGGGATGTTTTGTAATTTGAAAAGACAAAATGGATTTGCATGTGTGGAGTGCTTCAACTGAGGGTACTCAGAGAAGTAACCCCTCATTGCTCAAGCATTGAAATAGTTACTGTGGTGACATGCTCTGTTCATTACTGTGGGTTTCAATTGTTTGGGCCTGTTGTGCCTGTGTGTGTTCTTTGGCTCATTTCGATTTAAGCACTTATCAGTAAGTTAAATAATAAAATTTACTTGGGTTGAAAAAATGAACTGTTGTTCTTTCCATCAGGCATTATGTGAATTAAATCAGATTTCAAATGCTACTTAATAGCAACTAAGTCTACTGAGTATTGACTTTAATTAATTTTCTCTCTGATTCTGCAAAGCAATCAACAATTAAACTAAATTTTACCTCCTGGGGGGGGGTGTCTGCTTGAAATGCAATCTTCTTCCTTGGTATATCTTCAAATCTTCATTAATAGAACAGCTGAAATCTATTCCTTGTTCTTACCATGATAAAATGGTTTAACTAGTTAAATACCGTAAATGTATCAGGTTGCTGAAATTCTTGATCTAAAACTCCACGTATTTCAGAAGCATTAGTTTAATTCCTATCTCCTAACTGAACAATACTTGTAACTTTCTGATAGACTTCCAGGCATGCCTAGCAAACCTTTTACTTCATTCCTTAGAAGCTTTAGTTTCTGAAATGAGCTTTCACATCTTCCTGATAAAATAACCGCTTTGTTAGACATGCCACCGGATACTTATACATTACCCTTCAACCAGATTGTCTTACATCCCTGTAGAAGTGTGTATGGGAACAAATAAATGGAGGTGACTCCTAGGGTCATGGGAAATTTCCCTGGCATACCGAGCAATGCGAGATATGCCTAAGGAAAATATTTAGTTTCATAATTTGGGAGTAGGATTCCATTTAGCACTTTTAGAAAATATGTTTAAATCAGTGGGCAGTAAGTCCAAGAAAATGCTGCTAAAATAACTGAGCTTTCAATCATTCCTTCATTGGCTCAATGGCCATTAAGCTGACAAGTCATGACTGAGCATTGCCGTGGCTGGATCCCAGAAAGAGACCCACTGAGTTATCTTTGAGTTGTACGGAAAAGGTGGTTGGGTTTGTTTGGCTGTTTTCCTATTTTTCCCCTTCTGCATCCTATGCAGGATTGGCTATTTTCTTTCCTTAGTTCTTCACTCCTTTAGGCTTACATGACTCGGGGTTAAAAACAACCTTTGAGGCTGTCTTGTCCAAGTTACCATCTGGTGCTAAATCTGTGCATCCCTTTGCATTCTTCACTCTGCCAGCATGTAGCAGATGTTGAGGGGAAAATATTAAATAAGCTATGGTTTAATTACCTTCAACTTGTCCATTATCAATAGGTTCTGTGTAGATCAGAGAAACAGAGGCTAGGGTGAATGCCACCTACAAATATATGATGTTGAGATTTAAGGAATGTCCTCTTCTAGGTTTTGCCACTTCTAGAGAATAACTTCTGATGTCCTTGCAAAGCTGGGAGGGGTCCCTTCCACCATTACCCCCCAAAAAGTTTGAATCCCGCACATCCTCCTGTCCTAGCAGCTAGCCAGCTGACTCAGCTACTCAAGCCCTAGTTTACATCTGAACAAGACAGTTTCTCTAAGTAATTTATTTCACTTTTGAAAAGAGAGTTAAAGTATAATATTTGGGGCACATACTTTTTTCAGAATCATATCAATCAAATTAAGTATCTATTAGTGCCTGCATTTATGGTTCCTCTTCAACATTTTTTCATGTTTTCACAGCTGGGAGGCAGACATAGAAACAGAGCCTGTGAGTTTGAAATCTGTTTCCACCTCTTACTGGCTACACTGCATGACCTTGAGCAAGTTACTTACACCTCTTTTGTCATCCAAGGAGCTCTGGGGGTATAGTGGGTTACAAGTTAGCCTGCTAACAGAAAACTCAGCAGTTGGAACCCACCAAAACACTCTTAGTCAGGGCTTTTACTTGAAGATTTGCTCTAAGTAGGTTTCCTAGAAGTGATTCTAAAGTTTTTGACCTATTTCCAGAGTTTATCAACATGTGTGTTTAAAAGTCCGTTGAAGTTGGACTCTCACAGCAGGTTTTGAATGGAAAGAATGGTCTTGACAGAATGGACCATGTGACCTTCAGGCTGCTCATAGATGTTACCATGAAGTGCTCATACTGGGGTGGAAGTAGGAGGTGAAGAACTTCACTGTGAGCACACTATGAAGGTCACACTGATACCTCCCACACTGTGCCAGCTGCTCCATGGTGGTCCTTATCCATTTGAAAAGAATGTCTGATTCTGGGAAGGCAGAGAATCTTTTGTCAACAAACACCATGAGGTGAATCAGCTCTTCAACAATGGATGCCTTCAAATTAGTATTCGTCCAAAGTAGATGCTCAAGTTCCATTTTTGTTGTTTTTGTTGTGGTTCTTGTTGTTTTTGTTTTGGGAGCATCCCTGCCCTCTGGTGGTGGGAGTAGGAGGCCCAGCCTTGCTGCTGGATTTGAACCTCCAACCCAGTGGACCGCAGTCCTGCGCACAACCACTACGCCACCGGGGCTCAGCCCTCAAGTTCCATTTTTTATAGAAGCAAAGTGGGAAGTTCAAAGAGTGTCCCCCTTTTTTGGCATCTTTCATAAAAGCAGTATATTTAGCTTTTAAAATAGTTTAATATTACAGACATCCTATATTGTTTATGTCCAATTGCCTTTCTTTGTAAGATGATGAGAATGGTGATGACTATAAATAATAATTTTTCTACTGTTGCTGTTTTGTCAAAGAGAGTCTCTGGATCCTGCAAATACACTCAGTCAATACACTAAGCTGCTAATCAAAATGTTGGTGGAGGAAGTTCACCTAGAAGAACCTTGGGAAAAAGACCAAGAAACTTACTGCTGAAAAATCAGTTAACAAAAAATACTATGGCATACAACTCTCCTCGGACACATCGCTGTCTCCATAAGTGAAAATTAACTTACTGTTAGTAAGCTACTGTTACTGTTTCTTATTGTCAAACTGCAGAGTTGTCAACCCTATGTCAGTGCCTTTTAGTTGAACTAGATCTAGTAATTTAGAAGTCATGATTGAGTCATAATGTCCTGTAAAATACACAATTGTCATACTAATAATTAATAACTTTCTTAGTTATGTTCACTCCTTGACAGCATCATCTCAAAGAGATGAAAATGTTATGGGGTAGGGAGGTTATTTAGTAGAGTATATAGAAAAAGAACAGTGAGAACAGTTATACAACAATAAGAATGCGAACAATCTGAACTGTACAAGTAGAATGGCTTTAGGGGTGTGTCTTTTGTTGTGTGTATTTTCTTCTAAATGCATCCATCCACACATTAATAAAAAATTAAAATGAATTATCTGAGATGTTGCTTAACGTGCTATGGTAGAGTTTCCCAAACCAGGGATTCCAATGGTCTGAGGATATGATCCAAGAATTTGTTTCTAATACGCTCATCAGCACACATAATGTTGACCGTCAGCAGTGGAGACATCTAACGCTATTCTACTTTGAGAGAGACCATCAAAGGAGGCTTAATCTTTTACATCTCAGTTACAATCAATCATTTGAGCCAAGAACTTGGAAGCACTTCACAACAGAATATTATATATATATATATATATATACACATATATAATCATTTTATTGGACCCTCATACATTGCTTTTCATCATACATAGTTCAATACATAGTTATATACACTATGCCAAGCACCCCCACTTGCCTGTCCTCGCCAACATTCTCCCAACATCTGCTTTTCCACTTGGGCCCTTGAAATGAGCCCCCCCCCTTCCTTCCCCCTCCAACCTTTCCTCCCTGCCCCCAGTCCTCATCACTCTGCGGTCATTATTGTTCTGTCATATCTTACACTGCCCAACATCTCCCCCTCCCTACATCCGTCCTCCAGATAGGAGACAGTCTGCAGATCCCTATAGCTGGCTTCCTCTCTGCATCCCACCCTCCCTCCACCCATTCAGCAACTCCACTCCCACCAATGACCCTGAGGGGTTTATCCACTCCGAGTTCCCTTGTTTCTAGCTCCCATCTGCACCAGTGCACTTCCTCCAGTCCAGCTGGAACTGCAGGGCAGAGTTGGGACCATGGTGTTTGGGAGGAGGAAATCTTCAGAAAATAGAGGAAAGTTTTATGCTTCATTGCTGCCTCACTGCCCCTTGACTGTCCCATCTCCTCTCCATTACTCCCCTGTAAGGGAGGTGTCCAATTGCCCACAAGTGGGCTTTGGGTCCCACCCTGCTCTCCCCCTCATTCTTACTGATTTAATCCTTGTTCTTTGATACTTGATGTTTGCTCCCATGGACCCCCCATGATCACACAGGTGGGTGCGCTTCTTCTGTGTGGGCTTTGCTGTTTCTGCAGTGGATGGCCACTTGTTCACCATCTAGCTTTTAAGATCCCAGCTACTTTATCATTTGGTGGCTGGGCACCATTAATTTCCTCAGCTCTGTCTGCCTCTGCACCCTTTTGTCCTCAGCGATCATGACAGGAGGGTGGGCACTTAATGATATGTTTTTTTTTTCTTTGATGTCTAATAGCCTTGTTCTTTCCACCCCTCATGGTGGCACAGGCTGGTGTGCTTCTTCTATAGTAGGCCTTGCTGTACTGTTTCCTCATCCTCAAGCCTTTGAGGCCTCAGGCATTATGTCTTGATAGCCGGGTACCGTTAGCCATCTTCACCACTCTTTTTCCTGTCCCTACTTGTCCTCAGTGATCATCCCAGGAAAGTGCATACACAGTAATATTGGTTTTTTCCTGTTTGATGCCTGAGATCTGATCCTTTTGATTTCTCTTGGCCACACTGACTGGTGTGCTTCTTCTGTGTGGACTTGCATACTTCTTGGCTAGTTGGCTCACAACAGAATATTTAAAATTCCTTCTCATTTTAATGTTTTCAATAAAATCAAGATTTGCATCACCTGTAATTGAGCTGGTACTTAACAAACATTTGTTGAATAAACAAATAACACAACACGAATTAACTTAATCAAGAATAAATATGGTTGTTAAAGTTGAAGAAGACACTTTCACCTAAATCCCTTTAGCTGGGCAGGAGTTTTCAATTTTGCCCCCTAGGGATACTTGGGAATGTCTGTAGACATTTTTGGTTGCCAGAGCTTGGTGGCAGGGGCTGTCTCATGAGTAAAATCTGCAGTATTTCTTGACATTACATCATGCTTGAGACAGTCTGCCATAACAAAGAATTAGCCAATTATGTGTAAGTAGTACCAAGGTTGAGAAATCCTGTAGGATTTTATCATGAATTGGTCATATGGTCATGCCTACGTGCAAAGAAGATAGAAAATGGTGGCCTATATTTCCCCAAATTATTGTATTCAAATTCCCCATATTGATCAAAATAGTTTGGGAATTTGCATCCCATTCACTCCTTAGTCATACAGTCATGACAAAAATGTCATACCCAGTATTAGCTGGCTAGTTTAAGAAGCAAACTAGCCATTTACTTTAATGAGTGCTTCTTTGGCCACTCTACCTCAGATGTTGAGTTTGTCTCAATTTGAGTGAATCTCTTGTAAACATTCAGAAAAAGTTGGCTGGTTATTGGCAACATAGCAATAGAGAGTTAAAGGAATTTCCAGTACAGAATGTGCACTTTACATTTTCTCCCTTCTCCCCTTGCATAGAAATAGTTATTACAATAGAACAGAGTTACCATAGATAGTCAACCCCTATGGTCTTTTTCAATAAAACTAGAAGTTCAAGTACATCCATCCAATACAACCTCTTCCTTCATTCTATGGATGAGAAATACAGGCCCCAGACTGGGCTTCTAGTCTTGCATTCCTTCACAATATGAAAGTGTTCTATTAAGGCAATTTTCCTATCATCTATTGGTCTCAAGTGAAATAATTGGAACAGTTGCTGTGTTAGCCTCCTTTGAATTTTTTAATTATGCTGTATCATGACTGGCTCTAAAACTTTGACCTCAACATATAGAATAGACAGCGTAGGAATTGAAAATAGAGCCTGGCTTCTGAATTTGAGGTCACTCAAATTTACACTCTGACTTTTGTTCTAAAGTTTAGATTGGGTGCCAATTAACTTTGCCAATGTCTTGAGAGATCATCCTTTCCACAGATTCAAAGTTTTTTTTAAACAATGTTACAATGGGAACATTCCAAAGATTTTTTAGCTCCATTTCAATTCATTTAAAATGTAATTCTAGAACAGTAACTATTCAAAGATAATAAGGTTGTCTTCTCTGGAAGAGAGGATTCTATCTATGAAAAAAAATGCTTCTTGAAGCCTAAATCTTTTTATAATGAATTTATAAAAGGGTATAGAGATATAGAGGTCATTATCTGACTACCTCTGGCTATTCAGGGGAGGAGAATCTAATTCTGCACCATCCCAAGAGCTACCTTCATAAGGCAGACATCAGACATGCTACCAACCTACTTTGTCCTACTCAGATCACAATTATTCTCCCTACTACTTCTTCAGCAATCCATTTCAATGGCCACACAGGACTCATAATTTTATAAGTATATGAGGAAAGTCGATAGGGTTCCACAAACCAAGATTAGAAACCATTAAAGTAAGGATAAGTCTTTTGTCCACAGCGTCTCTCCTCACCCAGCAGCTGAGTCTCTCTCTAGGCCTTGGCCTTTCAGCCACGTAGTCCTGTGGTGTCTGCCCACAGGGGCCAAGAATCAGTATGCTTCTGTGCCTCCTAGTCTCAGAGTCTTGCCGCTGCTCCTCTACTGTTTCTTGGTCTCCTTGCTTAAGTCTTTGTTCTCACCCTGGCTCTTTTGCTCTGTCCTATGGTCTCCCTGCCTCAGCCTCTGATGCCTCTGGTCTTGGTCTCTGCCATTTCAGATAGAGATCTCAAATTCACTTTTCTGGTGACTCTTCTTCCCTTATGATCCTTGCATTTCTCTCTATCCCTGCTTCTGAGATGCATCATCTTCATAGCTAAGGAATTGGCAACTTAAATTGTCCAATATTCTCTTAGTGCTATGCATACCATATTTGCATAGGTCCACCCAATCATTTGGTAGGAGTTAGAAAAACAAGGACAAAGGAATTCTATTAAGAAGCTTCACTTCATCATCATAGCTCAAACAAATCATATTTTTAAATGTCAAGGAACATCTAATATCTAATTTGTGCTTACTATCCAACAGTTAAAAAATGAAAGAAAGGGCATTCAAGAATTGCATTCAGAAGTCTGTGATTTATTTTCATCAGGTAGAGAAAACTTTCTCAAGATTAAATTCTTTTATCTGATTAAGACACATATGTACAGCAACTTTCAGTCAGCATGCAGATAGTTCTGATAAAAATAACTTTATTATAGTTGTTATGTCATGATGAAGATTTTATCTCCTGGGATCTTTTTTGGATCAACTCCAAAATGTTGGAATTGATACCTTATGAATGTTGGTAGATCAATAACAACATCTGCAAATGACCTTCCCTCTTAAACTGCCCAGCTTCTTTCAAAGGGGTAAGGGAAAAGACTCACTGTAGACAAAATTAACTGCTCCAGCAATGGATATTGTCTAACTCCGTTCAAATGTGATGGTGTGACAGAAATGGGGAGTTGCCTTGAGATTTCTATACTTGTCACATCACAAAACTACCCTGTATTTGGAAAGAATAATTTGATCTCTTTTGTTTCAATAAAATTTAGACATTTACTCTACAACTATTAGAGTCCATGGATGGTACAAAGAGTCAAACTGCTAGCGGAAGAGTGGGTCATTCTAACCATTAGGAGATCACGGGGGGAAACAATCAGCCCCCAGCAACCAGAAGGCATGCAGTTCTACTCTAACACATGTGGCACAGTCAGGAGTCAGAAGCATGATGGTCCCTGGTCTGCCGGTCTGAAATGGAAGCTGCCTAAAAGACACTATAATACAAGTTCCTACCAGCTTATAGCTCCTGGGTGATCTGGATGGACACTTTAAAGGTTGCCCTAATGGCATCGTAATTTAGATGTTCGTGTATTGTTTTCACACATTTTGTGTTTTCCTTCGCCAAACACAGATATATTTGACTTTTTTTTTTTGCCGAGATTTTCATCTTTAGAAGTAGTTGACAGAAATTGCCGTGAACAGGTGGATTTTTTTCATAAAAGAGACAGATAAAAATAAGTTTCAATTCAAATCTGAATTTGAGCAAAGTTGGTAAATTTTTAAAGAGCTTTCAGTATATCCAAATATTTTGAAAAGTGAATTCTTTGGAAGTTGCCATAGCAGCAGGCACTTGAGGCTAGAAATACCTTTGTCATTATATGTTATGTTGGTGTAAAAATTGTCTTATTATAGAAAATGTCATAGATTTTCTATTCAACATTTTTTTGTAACAGTCACGGCAGGTAGGAAAAAGGAGAAAAATATCAGGGAAGGTAGCTATTGCTAATACTTTTTCATTTAACTTAGACTTTCTAGATAATTTTAAAAGAATGAAACACATCACCTGATGCATATTTCTTTCATTCAGAATAACTCCACTTCTTTGACAATGATATTCAGCACACATTAATAACCAGTTGTAGGTATCTGCCAAAGTTATAGATTGTGCTTCACATAATATGCCCAATTTTTCTAGTTTAGTTTTGCAAACAAAACTATGATTATTTATTCAATAGAGAGCAGGCAGAGTAAAATAATAGGAATGTTAGATGTTCTGTGGGGACATGCGGGGAGTCTGCTCCTGGTTGATTAACTTTGGATAGCAATCTCAAAATAATCATGTCTACATATGCTGTAGAGTGAAATGTTGACATAAGACCATTATTACTGTGAGCATGAAGGAAAAATTCCAACCCAGCATTCAGAAATCACCAATTCTGCAAGTTATTTGTACAAGATGATAATGCTAGCTCAAAATGGTGGTGAAATTATCAACTAGGAACAGGTTTTAAAGGAAACAGAGGACCTTTTTGGACACCTGAACATTGAGTTATATGAACTGTATGTACACGTTCAAACTTACTTAGATGGTGGCCCAGGTCAAGTGCCAATTTGCAATGCCACTTACATAGTCAACCACACTTATTTGCAAAATGGTCTTCAAACACAGAGATGGAAAACAAAATGGAACAAGGAGGGTGTAAACTGATTCTGTTTCTTTTATACCTTCACTGCCCCAGGTCCTCTTTTGTGTGAACTTAGACATTGCATGCCCACACAGCATACAGAAAGAATTGCATTTGTTTGCTTGAGTGCTTTTTCAGATGCCCGTTCTTGCTTCATAATGATAGCCACTTTCTCAAACCAACTTTCTGATTTCCCCAATTGATCTTGCTTTCTGAAATATATTCCTCAGCTTCCTGCCAGCTCAGAGATGCAAGTATTCAATTGGGGGAGAAGTTCCCATGGCACCGATGCAAGAAGGGCCTTCCCATTTTCCCATTTTTGCTATGAGACAACTAAGGTGCTGAGAATCAAATAACCTGTCCAGGTAGCAATGAATGGCAAGAAAAAAGCCAAATCTGAAATATTTCAATTATCTATTGCTAATTAACAACACACACACACACACAACTGAGGGCTTAAACCAGCAGCAATTTATTTCCCTCAATTCTGGGAGTTGACTGGAAAAGTTTATTGCTCTTTCCTCTAGGCTTAATGCATGATTGCATTTAACTGGAATATAGCTGAGCCAGAAAAAAAAACTAGGAGGTTTCACTCCTTGGACTGGCAGGTCATTCTGCTGGCTGTGAATTAGCTGGGTACTTTGTTTCCCTTCCTTGCGGCCTCTCGTCCACATCAGTTTCCTTACATCATGGTCTTAAGTCTATCTTCCAGGAAAGCAAAGGGTAGAAGGCCACCGATGATCCAGGCAAGGAAGTGGCAGCGTCATTTCTGCCTCATTCTATTCACCAATGCTTGTCCCATGGCAGGAACAGAAAAGAAAAGGAGAGAGGAATTTCGCTTCTTAAGGAGGGAAAGAGCTGTCATCTCATCAAGGCACATGGGAATCTTCTTGGAAAACAAACTTCCTTGCAGGCTTATCCATTTCAAGGCGATAGTACATGTCTGGGTGAGACGATGCCCTTCACCATTTTCATCACGTCTGCTTTCTGAGATATCGTTGCGTCCTGCTTGTAAACACTCGGTCTAAGTCCACTTTGTAGAGAAATCTTTCTAATCTGGATTGTTTGGCCTTATAGATCACTGGAAACTTTTAAACTGGCTAATAAAAATAACAGGGTTCTCTTTTTAAATTAACTTGATTTGTAACCTAATAAATTTTACAAAGTAATAAAACCTTAAGAAAACCTTTTCGTCTTCTTAAGTAGAATCCTTAAAGTGTGATTCATTCTCAACTAAAAGCTTTCCTGTTGAGCATACAGCCCATGTTCACAGTTTATAATGATTGCCATTTGGCAACCTGGAGGTGGCAGATGTGAAGGCCAAAAGGCGAGGGTGGCAGTGGGGCCAGGAGAGGGGCAAAGGGACTTCCAGCTGCTTTCTTGGGTAGGTTCTTTGTCAGAATCTCTTTCCTGAGGAACGTGACTCCCTGTGAGTGGCTGTAGAGCTTAGAAAAAATATTTCATTAGTCATGATGATTTTGAAAAGTTAAAGCTGTAAAGGACACATTGGAATCTCGATGATTTATGATAAAGCTGAAGGAAACTTGATCATTCCAGTCCCACCATATGGAGCTGTGTGGAATGTGCAAATGAATTGAACTAGCAAACCCCACAGATTTTGTTTCTTGATTAAAAAAAAAGAAGAAAGTCTTAAGTCAGATCAACTAACAGGCAATTTGAAACAGAGACTTAGCAAGGCAGCTGTTTTAGATAAAATTCCTTCCAAATGCTTCTCCCTCCCTTCCCCCTTCTTCCATGTTTTTTGTCTGGGAAGACTCAGAGCAGTTTCTTTTCCAAAATATTCTTTGTGCTGCATATCAGGGGTTAACAACATCAACGTCTGACATCAGCTTGTAGGTAGTTGTCAGTTTGCTCTTGATGGTGGGTCATCTATCTTGACCATCGTATACAGTGTGTTCCCCCAACCATATGCCCCAGGCAAACAGTCTTTACATGATGAACCCTGAGACTCAATAGACATTGTTCTTATGTAATATTAATACTTAAAGTGAGCACTGTAACTGCTATTTTACTTTTAAAACACTGTTCTGTGAATTGGGTGAAGGTTTACAGAACATATCAGTTTTCTATTCAATACTTTGATACCCGAATGTAAACTAACCTGAAAATCTATTGAGACACCTAATTTTACCACATAAACTGCTTTAAAAATTTGCTGAAAAACTTGGCTTGTACTCAAGTATTTGTGAGAAACATTTTGTTTCTCCTATGGTTCGCAGTCCCCACAATGCAGTATCATGGGTCCCATTTCCTTGCTCTGGCTATAAGCTCCCATTCATCCTTAATTCCTAACTTTTCTAAACTTTGTCCTGAGGTAAATCCTGCCCTTTTTATGTCAAATGGTTGATCTTACTATGGCTTGCATACCTCCCCCATGTTATTGCTCACTTTATACACCCGTCTATTGTTTGGCTGAAAGTTGAGCTTCAGAAGTAAATTATGTTTCAGACTGGAAAGGTAACTATGGCTATGCCAGTCTCTATTTGATCAGTAAACCTGATCATTTTATAATTTTGAGTTGTGTTCCACAATTTTCTCCGCCAACTACCTCCCCCTACCCTGCTCCCTATCCAGGACCTTTCAGAGCAGCTGGGACTGGTAGCTGGGCACCATCTGATTCTTCTCGTCTCAAGGTCATGGTGGTTAATATATGTAGCTACAAACTTTTCTCTCTTCTTTGCTTTGTACAGACACCAATTGTTGCACCCTACATGGCAACCCAGGGTTTTTAAGACCCCAGTTGCTATTCACCAAATGAAAATACAAAACATTGTCCTTTGGGATGGTGTTATGCCAATTAACCTTGGTGTCTGCTAAGACTGTGGTTCTGAACTCCCATGTCCCCTGACTCGTGCCCACCAAGTGTTTTATTATGTTAATTAATTTTTATAACTGTGTCCCTGTATGCTCCACCACATTGATGGATATATTTTCATCACAGGTAAATATACATGTGGAAAGAACCTCTGTCATATATATGTATATATATATATATATGATAAGGGAATAGTATTATTATTCTTCCCACACCCTTTTAGCCTCTATGCCTACCAGCACATCTACTCATAGATCATCATTGCTACAGATTTTATATATAGCAGCATTTATCTCTGTTCCCTTTAACTCTTATCATCCTTCAACTGTCTTCACCACCTCAGTCATTTTTGGATGATCTCACACTTATTGTATCCTTCCTACCCTTTATCCCTGTTAGTATGTGGCTGCTGCTGGTCAGTAATTTATACTTCCTTTCCGTCATATACCCGAAAACCATCAACCATACTTTAGTGTGAAAATATTTTTTGACTTTTTAAATATGATCCCATGTGATAATTATTTGTTCTTTTATGATTGACATATTTTATTCAATATCATTCATCTATCCAGTGAAGGATGCCAGATTCACTGTTATCCTTTAACAGGAGCACTAGCAGCATAGTGGTTACAAGTTGGACTGTGACCTACAAGGTTGGCAGTTCAAAACCACCAGGAGCTCCTCAGGAGAAAAACTGTGCTTGCTATTTCTGTAAACAGCTACAGTCTCGGGAAACATGCAGGGGGTCAAAATGAGTCAGCATTAACTTAATGGCAGTGAATTTAATTTGGTTTGGTTTTTCTTTAAGATTATGCAGTATTCCATTGTGCGCATTTACCATCATTTGTTTAACCACGCATCCACTGATGGACATGTTGGTTGTTCCTACGTGGTTGCTAGTGTGGTAGTGCTGCAAGGAGCATTAGTATGGGTCTATTTATCCATGTTAAGACTCTTATTTCTCTAGGCCATATGCTGGAGAGTGAGAATACTGGTTTATATAGTGTCTATATTTGCAAATTTTTGAGGAAGCTCAAACCATTTTCCACTGTAGTTGCAACACGTTTGTAGTTGTGCCTCCAGCATTTGTTAATTTCTGAGGGTTTTAACTATTAAAGCTGTGATAAGATGATATCTCATTATTGTTTTGATTTGCCTCTCCCTAGCGACTAATGTTTTAGAGCATTTCTTTACGTGTTTGTTGGCTCCCAGAATGTCATTTCTGGTGATGTCTCTGCTCATGTTCTCTGCCAATTTTCAATGAGAATATTTTCCCTTTTATTGCTGATGTGATTAATTTTCTACAATTTTTAAACATTAATATTTTGCCTAATATGTCATTCTCAATTTTTCTCCAATCTGCAAGCAATGTACATTTTAATATATTATTGGTTTCCTTATGCCAAGCATATAGAACAAAAATAGAAAATGACATTTTTTTATTAATACAATCATGATCAAGTGATTCAAAGTCGCTAAGTGATGTGCCAAACTTTATACTAAGTAGATATTTAAAGTGATTAGAACCTAAATCTTTTAGTGAGATTACCATTTTGACATTTCATATTCATTGAATGAATCAAAGATTGAATGATTCATTTTGTTGACTGTCTTTTACTAGACACTACAGCTTAATTAACAAAGTATATGTTCAAATTTATATTTCAGAAGATAGTGATTTTTTAATCCTTGTCTTTATGATCCATGGGAAGATTTGACTGATCAAAGAGAAGCAGGATGACTGACATGCAACTATAAGGACATTTGTCTAAGGACTTCATTTCCCTGTATAGCAAATTCATCAATACCTGCTCACAAACATAGATGGTGGGATGTGGTCATACTCAGCTAAATTTCTTTTGCTCTGTGTCACTCTATGTGCTACATAAAAGGTCACAATATTTTGGATTTTACAAAGGAAATATAATGCATCCACTATCAATATGTAGGCCTGTGATAACACTGCATAGAAAATGTATTAATATTCTACAGTGAACTAAATTCTTTTGTTTAAAGTCTAGAAATAATCTAAAATCAGTATAAGTCAGATTTTGCCACTAAGTTTTGCAGTCAATATTATTAAAACATTTAAAGTTTCAGAGTTCATGCTCTGGGAATTATGGAAAACTTGAATGCTTGAACTAAGATTGGACAAGTATGAATATATAGGAAAGACTTATTTAGATGATTCTAATGATTCAGAAAGCAAATGAATAAATACATAATTGCACAGGTAGAAGAGATAAGATTTTTTTTTTCAAAAGATGCCTGTATGGTACACATTTCTCCATTAAATTTTAAATAAAAATTTCACTTTTAGAGAACACACTTCCATTTTAGAGATTCTTAATGCCCATTAGCTGAACACAGGAAATGATGTATATTCCCAGCAAACTGTGCATTTCATTTTATTATATATTTAATAAACAGCTTATTTGTCATATCACAAATGAGTATACACAACCTTCTGCTAAACTTTTCTCCATCTTTGAGCTCAGAAACCAAGGGCCCAATTAATAACTACTGCTTTATTTTTTCTGCCAGCGCTGCTATATTCCTAAGACAGGTTCAAAGCATGTGGGGGTAGGGTAGAAAGGAACCCAGATAAACAAATAGCAAAGTAATCAAGAATCAGTACAAATGATGTAGGTCTTGATTTTTTCATCAGTTAAACCCTGGAAAGAATGTGGATGTGGGATATGCCACAACTACTTTTGTAAGTCCTACCACTTGAATTAAGAAGCCAAAATTTCTCCATATCATTTTTGAGGTTCTGACAGAGTTATTTTTCTAATTACATTTTCTTTTCCTGGTAGCATTTGCCCAGATGGTTTCATTTTATGTGTAAATAAGCTACAGTAGCAACCATTTCTGTCAACCTTGTCACTGATCTGGAATTAAAGTTACTAGAGAGATTCTTCAGACTATGTATGATAAAGAAAACCGTAGATGACACAAAAATGTGAGTCATGAATTACTTTAGGAAAATCAAAGGTCTAGAAAGAAAGATTTAAAAAGGTTATTTTTCCAATATCTACTCCAAGAACCACAATATTTGTGTATAAATCACATGCTTAAGGAGAATCCATGGAACCTGTATCTTTAGGATACAAAAGGAAAAATAGAAGGGGGAAATTGAGGGTTTTCCAAAGAACTGAGCCTGGAGAGGAAATGAGAGTACTATGGATAGAGAAATTAATGAGAAACTGGATACAGACCAAGAGCAAAACATTAACAAAAAATCAGTTACAGACCAAGAGCAAAACATTAACAAAAAATCAGTTACAGACCAAGAGCAAAACATGACAGCAACTCAAAAAGGATTGCTGAAAAATCATGGAACTCTTTATCCAACAAGCATATAAAAATGTGTAGCTATTGTTTCTTGACCTAGCCTCCATCTAGGTCTGTCCACTTCTGAAACCATTGTTTCCATCTCTATCACCCTTCTTCGAGTTTGCCACTTTCTTTCATCTCTCAGATCCTTTGGTTGTGCTAACTAAAATGCCCTCACCCAAACGTATTGGTTTTCGGGTTCCAACTTAAATGTATTTTTTTTCCAAAGACCACTACTGTCTGTCAGTCTGTCACACTACGGTGGCTTGTCTGTTGCTGCTATGCCATGAAGCTATGGCACCTTTGTTTCAAATGCCACCAGGGTAAATAGGTCTCCTTGGAGCTTTCAAACTAAGAATAGACAACAAAAAAGGAGTTGAGTCACTTCTTCAGAGGAAGGAGTTACTGAAAACCTTATGCACAGCATTGAAACATTGTCAGATACCAAAATAGTACCACAGGAAGGGTCCCTAACCTTGAGTCAGGGGCCACTTGGAATGTGATTGAGGAGGGGCTTACCTCTGGGAGCGGAGTGGACTATGGTGAGGCAAGTGTGGGAAATCCAGCAGGAGTGAAGTCTTTGAGATCTTTATTTGCTGATGGGGCATGACCCCAGGTAAGAAGAAATAGCTGCAAACACCTGCTAGTGGTCAAAACTTGGATTATGCAAAGTAGGAATATAGGAAAATTAGAAGTTATCAAAAATAAAATAGAAAGATGAATATCCTAGCTGATGTAGACTAGCATTGGCCATTTTGAATCAGAATATCATATGATTTACTATGATGAGAATAGCACAATTAAGAGAGATGGCATTGCATTTGTTGTTGAAAAGGATATTGTGAAATAAAAAATGAAGTGCAGTGCTATCTTTGATAGGATTATATCTGCAAGATCTCAAGAAAATACCATCAACAAAATTATTATTCAAATTTCTACACTAATGACAGGAGGTAGTGATAAAGAAATTAAAAAAGCTTACCAGCATTGTCAGTCAGAAATTGATCAACATGCAGTCAGGATACACTGATAATTTTTAGTGAATGGAATGCAAAATTTGGAAACAAGGGGGAATGGAGAGTAGTTGAAAATACAGTCTTGGTGATATAAATGAAACAGGAGTTTGAAGGCTAGAATTTTGCAAAACCAATAACTTGTTCATGGCAAATCATATTTACTACATCTGTGTGAAAAGATTATCGAGAAGCTCAATATTAGCAGCTAGAGTCAGGCTAGGAACTGAGTGTAGGACAGAATTGCTAGTATATAAGTTCAAGGTAAAGCTGGAGAAAATTAAAAGCAAGTCCATTAAGGCCAAAATACAACTTTGACTCTGTGCTACCTGCCTTACAAGGACATCCAAGGAAGAGGTTTGATGCATTGAACATTAATGACAGCCTGCCTGATGAGCTGTGGGAGGACATCAAGAGTATTTCTGAAGAAAGCAAAAAGACAATAAAATGTGGCCGTTAGAAGAGATGCTAAAACATGCTGTCATCATAGAGTAGCTAAACCAAACGGAAGAAACGCATCAAAGAGCTGAATAGAAAGTTCCAAAGGATAGTTCAAGAATACAAAGTCACACATTAAAATGAAATGTTCAAGGACCTAGCATTAGAAAACTACAGGAAAGAACACTCTCAGTGTGTCTTCTACTGAAAGAACTCAGGAGAAATTCAAGTTCTAAGGTACACTATTGAAAGACTGTGTATAATATTGAATGATGCAGGAAGCATAAAAAGAAGATAGAATACACAGTTACTGCACCAAAAAGAACTGGCTGACAGTCCACCATTTCAGGAGGTAGCATAGGAGCGAGAACCAATGGGAATGAAGGAAAAATTTAAAACCGCACTCAAAGCAGGCTTCCAGGAAAACAAAACTCCAGAAATTGATGAAAGGCCAATTGAAATGTTTCGACACATGGATGAAGCACTACAAGTACTTGTTCATCTATGCCAGGAAATTTGGAAAAGAGCTAGTTGGCCAACTGACTGGAAGATATTCTTGTTTGTGCTCATTCCAAAGAATGTTAACCTATCAGAAGGCTCAAACTATAGAACAATATCACTAAAAATAACTCTCTCACCATCACTGCCATAGAGTCAACAATGCTGATTCACAGTGACCCCTTGGTGTGCTTCTAAGACTGCGATTGTTTAAAGGAGCAAGAAGCCCAGTCTTTCTCTCACAGAGCAGCTAGTGGTTTTAAACCGTCAACCATGCAGATTACGATGCAATGTGCAATGTGCAAGTAAAGCATTGCTGAAGATCATCTAACAACAGACGCAGCAATACATTGACAGGAAGATGCCAGAGGTTTAAGATGGCTTTAGCAGAGCATGTGGAACAAGGGATATCATTGATACATCAGATGAGTCTTGGCTGAGAGCAGAGAATATCCAAAAGATGTTTACTTGTTTTTTATTGGCTATTCCGAAGTACTTGATGTATGGATCATATAAAACTATGGTTAAGCTTGAGAAGAATGAGAATTCCAGAACATTTCATTGTGCTCAAGTGTAAGTTGCATGTGGATCAAGGGGCAGTAATTTTAACCAAACAAGGGAATATGGCATGGCTAACAATCAGGAAAGATATGAAATACGATTACTTTTCATATTTATTCAACCTGTATACTGAGCAAAGTACCAGAGAAACTGGCTGCTTAGAAGAATGTGACATCAGGATTGTAGGAAAGTTGATTAACAACCTGTTATATGCAGATGATATCACTTTGCTTGCTGAAAGTGAGGACTTGAAATACTTGCTGATGAAGAGGAAGGATTACCACCTTCAGTATGAATTATGATTGAATGTGAAGATCAATATACTGACAATTGGCTGCATGATAAAGAAAAGGTTTATGATGTCACAGATCTTATCTTGCTTGGATTTACAGTCAATTCTCATGGAAGCAGCAGTCAATAAATCAAAAGGCATACTGCATTAGGTAAAGCTGCTGCACAAGACATATTTAGAGTATTGAAAAGCAATGGTGTTCCATGCCTTCCCAGTCCACCCCCAGTTGCCCCCCATGCCCTGAGAATAGCAGTACCTATTCACTCTGCCTACTACTGCCTCAGTCGACCATGTCCACTCCACCCACCCACCCCCCAAATTTTAAAAATCACAATACAGACAGATATACAATTAATAGTTAAAGTAATATCTTAATGCCTCTAGGTCAATGATGTCATATGAACAAACAAAATAAGGGGCTTAAAAATAAAGAACACTTCTTTAATGATACTGAAATGGTAATTTAGATGCTTGGGGAGGGATTCAAAAGACGTTCTACTTAGGATTGATACACCTGGTGGCATATTCATTAAAGTGCTTGACTGCTAGCCACAAAGTGGTCGGCCCAAACCCACCAGCCATTCCATGGGAGAAAGATATGGCACTCTGCTTCTTTAAAGTGTACAGACTTGCAAACGCCATGTGGAATTCTACTGTATCCTAGAAGTGCTGTATGAGTTAGAATCGACTTGAGGGCAGTGGGTTTTGTTTAGTATCTTAAAGAGATCAGCCTGACAGAAAAAAAGGAGGAGGAGGATGAGGAGGAGGAGAAGAAACACTGTAAAAAATTTCAAGAAAATAATACAAGAAAAAATGACATGCTCAAAAAAATGACATTCTCAACAGACAATCAAAAACACACAACTAGAAATTCAGAAAATGAAGAACAAAATATCAGAAACAGAAAACAACACAAGCCAAAACATTGACCAGACTGACAAAAAGAAAAATGAGAAGATGCAAATAACCAAAATAAGAAGTAAAATGACAGAATTATAACAGAAACAACTGATATGAATATGGCAAAAAAATGGTTCTTTAACAAATTTGAAAACCTAGAAAAATGAATAAATTTCTAGAAACACACACTTTACTTAAACTAGTCAACCAAAGCTAGAGAACTAAAATAGCTCCATAACTAAATGGGTGATTAGCAAAAAGCCATAAAAAAAACAAAAGTTCCAATAACAATCAAAAGTTCCAGTCCATTTAACTCCACTGGAGAAACACTATGATCAAACATTCAGAGAAGAACAGGTAACAATTCTACTCAAACTACAAGACCAGAAAAAAAGAAACACATTCTAAAAATTCCTTCTCTCTCTCTCTCTCTCTCTCTCTCTCTCTCTGTGTGTGTGTGTGTATGTCTCTCTCTCTCTCTCTCTCTCTTTTCTTAAGTAGTTTGAGTAATCAAAGAACTTAATCACAGTAATCAAAAGAACCTGATTCTGGTACAGTGACAGAACAGTACACCAGTAGAACAGGAGTGAGAAACTAGAAGTAAGGTTTAGAGTACAGGCAATTGACTTTCAAAAAGGTTGAAGTCCACTCAATAGGGAAGAGATACTCTTAAACAGATAGTGCTAGCAAAAGAGACGATCAGCGTGCAGAACAATAAAACCGGATCCGTACCACACACCATACACAAAAGCCAACTCAAAATGGATCAAAGACTTAAATATTAAAACTATACTTATAAAGGTACTGGAAGATAATATAGAGGCAAACCTAGAGATACCAATTTTAGGTATAAATACACTCTCTAACATGAGTAAAAGTAACTGAAACCTCTGGCAACTTGAATATTCATGCTCATTAAAAGTTGTACCAAAAAGAAAAAGAGAGAATCTACAAGCTGAGAAAACATTTTGAATAACTACCAACTGAGGAAACATTTTGACATGTCTGACGAGTGTGTTTCTCAGAATGTCGAGGAAGTTTCAACACATCAACAGCAGAAAGGCAAGCAATGCAATAAAAATTGTGGGCAAAGCACATGAACAGACACTTTATCAAAGAGACACTGAGGCATCTACGGGCTATGTGAAGAGGGGCTCATGACCATTAGCCATTAGAAAGAGGCAAATCAAAGCTGCAATGGAATGTCACCTCATGCAGGACATGATGGCACTGATCAAATGGAAAACAAATGAGTAGATTTCAAAACTTGTATGCTGCTGGTTGGACTATAAAATCGAGCAAATACTCATATAACTTAGAGATATTAGAGCAGTGACAAAAATGCACACTTATGGCCATTGTAGTATTACTCATCATAGCAAAAATTTGGGGAAAATGTTAAAATTTACATGTGGAAGAACAAAATGCAATACTTACATATAATGACACACTAAATAACATTAAACAATAATGGTCATTCTACAAAACATCCTATAATATAGATTAATCTGGAGACCTTTATGTTAAGTGAATTAAGTTAAACACAAAAGGTTACATATTATGTGAGATAGTACTTTAAGTTAAGAATAGGTTTGCACAAAAAGCAACCTTCTTTGACACTTACAAAGGAAGGAGGATGGAGGGAAGGGCAATCACACTGGTCATTCCCTTCACTCACTGCCTCCACATCTATTTAGACTCACAGTGACTCCACAGAACAGAGTAGGACTGCCTCTGTGAGCTTTTGAGATAATAATTCTTTATGGGAGTAGGGAGTCCCACTTTCTCCCAAGGAGAAGCTTGGAGTGGAAACCTGCTAATTCTGATGAAAAGAAAGACAGTACACAGAATGGGTCATCACAAGGTATCCAAGGTACATGAAAATACCAAAAGGTGCAAGAAGGATAACTATAAGAAATATATACAATTCTCTAAAAGCAGTAGTAACATTATAAAGTTAGAGAGTGGCTGTATAGGTAGGTATCTTGTATAGATATAGACAGGCATCATATGGAACATATATATGTCTACATATATGCACACAGCTGTGAGCATTTGCAGATATAGGTACATCTGCATATATGTACACACATAATAGAGCACAAAGAGCTACAGTTAGAAAAATTTCTAGGCACAGTCAAACAACCCATGGACTTGGTTACTAGGTTTGAGACCCAGGATCTATCAGGTGTCATATAGTTTAATGTAGTTTATGGATATAATGTAGTTGATAAGGATAGTGTTCTATAGTCTAGTTCGATGAGTACTTCCCAGGGCCTTGAAAGCTTTCAATTAGTTCTATCCTCCCATATAGAGCAAAGGAAAGTGATGGGAAACAAAGAATAAAAAGATAACCAGTCCACATCAATAGACACTAAAGAATGATTTGACCTATGAGAAAGTTTGATATCCTGCCAAAGTCAACAAAAATATTACACTAAAATATAGAAGGAAAGGGTTGAAGACAGCTGTTAATTCTTTACCTATTATTAAGGAATTATGCATTTAATTTGCAGTTAGTGGGAGATTGAAATAAATCCCAATGAAAACTGGACATGTTTCTTCATTTTCTACTCAACCATAACGCAGTGTGTATGTCTGTGTTTTAAGAGGAATGGCTTGGTACTTCAAGCAAATAACCTTTCGGTTGTTAGCAGCTGGTTCTGATTTCTTTAAATAATCCACGACAAAAATACTGAGTGTTCAGTCACACAAGCATCCGTACAATGAAAACAATCAGAAGTAATCATTGACTCCACCTTCCTCCATTTTATTTGAATCTACTGAATAGGTTGAAATGTTGAAATAATTGTTACTGTTTATGAGAGAGCACAAATGTAATATCAATGTATGTGTGTGTTTAAAATTCTTTGCTAGGACAAAGAATTTGGAAGTTACTGTAACTATATTTTTTGTTTCATACTTCACAATTCTTTATTCCTTTCTAAAAGCTCCTTATTTCTATCTCCTTAATAT